>ML677335.1:2274761-2311598 GCA_007922305.1 Dermatemys mawii | reverse complement strand
ACACACACACACACCCCTACCTACCTATCCCCAGTAGTGGATGGGCAGATTAACATTTAGTCCTTAACGTTATAATTTTTTTAAAAAAATCTCAAAACTAAAAATAGGGGAGTCCAAGATAATGTATAAGAGGGAAGGTTAAAAAGTAAGGTCCAACAGTGGTCTTAAAGGCATAGGATAAACCTAGTTGTCTGTTCTCTTATATGTCATGGGAGGGACCTGGAAAGCAGGTGGAATGTGAATGCAGAAACCCTTCAGAAAGTAGTTCAGAGATTTTAAATATAGCCTACATCATAAATGGCTTTAAAATCAACAGCTGCAATTTAGAGCCAATCCACCACTTTAAAGGCAACCACGTTAAAGAACATTGAGCAATCATGATCATATTATGCTTGCACTAACCAGCAAGGAAAATGTGCTGCTGCATTTCAAACAAGCTGCAAGTGAAAGAGATGCATAGTGCTGGTAGCTCTGCTAAAGGGCAATTACAATTATCAGACCTCTTGGCGAAGAGGGCATATGCTGCTGTTGTGAGGTCATCACCAGGATAAATAGACGTGCAGCCAGCACAAATACTTCATGGCACCACAGCCTACTCTTGGCTTCTGATGGGGAGGGTATAGTCAGAAGTGACTCTCAGCTTTAAAAAAAAAAAAAAAAAAAAAAAAAGAGTTCCCTCAGCAAGGAAAAGCTAAATACTTGTTCCCATAATATAAGAACTAGGGGCCACCAAATGAAATTAAAGGGCAACAGGTTTAAAACAAAAGGAAGTTCTTCACACAGCTCAGTCAACCTATGGAACTCCTTGCCTGAGGAGGAGGTGAAGACTAGGAATATAACAGGCTTTAAAAGAGAACTGGATAAATTAATGAAGGTTAAGTCCATTAATGGCTATTAGCCAGGATGAGTAAGGAATGGTGTCCCTAGCCTCTGTTTGTTTGTCAGAGGGGGGTGATGGATGGTCGGAGAGAGATCACTTGATCATTACCTGTTAGGTTCACTTGGTCTGGGGCACCTGGCATTGTTCACTGCTGGTAGACAGGATACTGGGCTGGAACCAGTACGGCCATTGTTATGTTCAAGCAGGGCATGATGGAAGGGAAGGAATCCTTATGATGACAGCCTCTGCACACTAGCATTCTCTTCCTGGTGTGGAGGATGAGGTAAGACCAACACATCAAGCTAATTGTTCAGGCATTCCTCAGAGGCCAAAATCATCATAATTAGTCAAATCCTGAGGTCATGCCTGAGCTTTCAGTCACTCCTAACTCTTCCATATTGTTCTATCAACAGATGTTGACATTTTCCAGAATATGCTGGATGCAAACTATAATGCATGTCATTATAGCAGGTCTCTTCAATCAGAGACAATTTGAATGAGTAAGAAGAGTGGGAGTGAACTCCAAAATGTACAATGCTACAAGGATCTACAGGAGAAAAGTTGAAAAACAACATTTTTGCTTCTTGCAGAACACATGACCAGTAACATTTTCTTAAGCTGTGTTAAGTAGAATTACACTAACTAAAGAAGAGAGATCCTCTAAGACTTACATATTCATTATAATACTTAGCTTTTCCATAGCTCTTACAGAGAGGTCGAAACAGATAGGCACTAAGGGGAAAATGTATGTACTGTACGTGCCTGTGTTATATAAACAGTCACAGAAACTACTGGAATTTCTCTTATACAGTCACCAAAGGAGAAGGTTTTAAGTTATTTTGCAGAACTTGAATCCACTCTGGTAACCCTCATCACTGGCTTCAGGGAGGCTATGGATTTGACTCTGCACCCACTGAAGTCCATGAAGGTAGAGTTAAGCTCTTTTAGACATGAGTAAGAGTTGCAGGATCTGGTCCCATGTTTTCAGGGAACAAGGAGTCCCACAGGTCAGGAGAATAATATCAAATAAACTGAAATGTGCCTGCCAAAATTGATTGTAACATTTTAGTAACCTAATATTCTTTGCACATATGTCTATTCCACTTTCAAACAGAAGTGTCATTATATAATGATAATAGTAGCTCATATTCTGAACGAAGGAGGATGCACCAGTTCCATTTACATGAGAAATATTTTTACCTTTTAGGAAGCCAAAGTGTCTGCAACTCAAAAAATCTTGACTGCTTTCCCTCTTGGAATTAAGTTACAGCCAAACCAACATCTTTTCCCCAAAATGTGTAAAAATTGATCTAGCTAGCTAACTAATCAGTGTTAAGAGACTTTATTAAAAGTAGAAATCAACACACCCCAGACTGTCTACATCAATGGCTCCCAAACTGTAGAGTGTGCCACACCAGGGGTGCAGCAGGGCCTGGGCCAGCCCTCATGAAGGAGAAGTTTAGGCACCACTGGCCAACAGTAATTTACTTAAAATATTAATTTAAGGTTTTAATTTAACCAGTTTCCTCAGTGATGCCATGTTTCCATGGATTAATAATAATAAGTACTTACAAAGTGCTTTTTATTCACTTTTTATTTAGCTCTCAGAGAATTTTACAAAGGTGGGTAAGAGGGGTAGAGAGGTTAGACAACTTCACCAAGGTCATAGAGGCACTTAAAGGCAGAATTACCTTCTCCTAGGTCATAGTCCAGTGCTCAATCCACTGGACCATACTGCTTCTACTGCTGTAATTCAGAAGTTCACCTACTCAGGCTTTTCATATTAATATTCTCTCACTCACTTACAGTTAGTGTTCATATATATATTGAGAGACATCATTAGCTAATGACTAAAGAAAGATAAGGTAACTCGTGAACATATTTAGTCTCATGAATTTGTTTTAATAAGGCTTCTAATCTGTCACATCACTATTTATACAACAGGCTGCTTGCTTTTGGTGTTTTATTTGTTTAATACTGGGTTTTATTTCATGCCTTTCACATATGCAGGCAAATTAGGCTTATGGTTTGTTTTTCTGTTAACCAAAGTAGTAAATATATACCTTGTAAGTATTCCATTAATGTATGCTCTATCTGATGAAGAGTGACAATATGCTGATGTCGATCAAAAAAGTGAGAAAACAATCTAATCATGAGTAAATTCTATATAGTTCAAAAGTAGAGACCCAAGCTTGTAGCTGTAAAGTCACAACTTGGCTGTACTATGACCTAATCTTGTTTTAGGAGTTATAGCTATAATTTTCTTGCTCACCAAGCAGATTCCTCTTAGGCTATCACATCCTGGCCTTCCATGGAACATGAAGACACTTGCCCTTTATGTCAATAAGTAGAAGTTGGCCCACATGAAGATTGCATCAGTTGGGCTGAATTGAACATGTTCTGAGAAAATAAAGACATCCACAAAGAAAGAAGGCCTCCAAGAGGGATAAATTTGAAGTAAAGCCCACTAAGACTCTGCCAACAGGAATTATCTTGCCAAGGATCCTAATGACAACATGCTCTACCAAGCTACTTCTGTTCATTACATGATTTTCCCTAAGCAGCAGGTGGCCAGTCTGTCTTCTGTGATCCAAATACTGGCGGTGTCCCAAGAACTCAGAGCAAGATGACCGTATGAATCTCAAAGCAGCAGCATCATGCTGCCACTCACGAAAGGAAAGCAAATAGCAAACAAGTGACCAGTGAGTCATTCCCTTCACAGGACATCTCTAATGCCTGAATTTTCATCTTGATTTAATTATGCGTAGGGTAGTCCTCTGGTATCACTTCCTAAAATAGTATTTCATCCACATAGATGATTTTTCCATATTGTAAAAACACTTGTTATGCCACACCCTATTTACTGATAACATGGCCCAAGGGAAGTTGCAAAAAAAGCCTCTCTTTAGCCACCTCTCAGGCTTGCAGCCCCTTTTATTTTTATATTTTCTTTGGAAACAGAATCAGGAGGTGTAAATTGGGGTAAGAAACAGGGCAAGAATGTAGTACTGATGTCACTAAAGAGGAATGAAGAGGGATTCACGACATAGAAGAATGGTACTGTTAGTTCATTGAAACTCATTTCCGATAGATATAGATGTTTGAAAGAAACATAGGAATGTCAGGGATGGTCTAGGTCCTGCCTCAGTGTGAGGCAATAGACTAATTAATCTCACATGGTCTCTTCCACCCTAAACTTTTCTACACCTGGTTTACTATTGTCTAATCAAATACAATGCTGTTTATCACATAGGCATAATGAACAATCATGCTTGTGGATCAGTTGTAGGTGCTAAAGACAAGACTCCTCACTAGAAGGAACACTAGCACAAATCTTTCCTACACCTGTAGATAAGAGGGTGTATCACTACTAATCCAGTTCCAAATTGTGTAATTTAGGGATTTAAAGAAAATGCAGCTTCTACACTCATGGAAGGGTGAATCTGTGGACCTTCATTGCTCTAATTCTCCACTGCCTTGTGTAGTCACTCACACCAGTGCAAACTGATTGTAAAATGTTTTCAGAATAAAATCTGGCAGCATGTTACACCCACTGAGTCAGTGGGAATTTTACCACTGACTTGAATGAGAGGAGGTTAGGTCAATGCTGAGCATTTTTGAATGTGTGAGTCTAGTGAACCAAGATTGGAGTTTGATGAGGAATTGAAGGAAGAAATATAAATACAGTCAGAAATGAATTATAGTGATGGGGTGGGAGGCTTTGGTAATTCAAGCACCTGGCAGATAGCTGCATACACCTGTTGGTCTTTCTAAGCAAGGCAGAGACAGTTTGTTTGCATCATTTCAAGGCAATCAGCATTGTCCAATGATGTGAGATTTTTGCTAGAAGGTCCACTTTCAGCAGTGTTACTTTCATGGCAGATGCCATTCAATGCAACAGGAGTTTAGGGATTCATAGCTGTGAGAAGTAGAAAAATCCCCAACCTACTATACTTCTGAGTCACTGATGACCATCACATCTGTTCAGTGAATCTGTCTCTGCAGTTAACACTGTGACCCATCTTTAGTTAGAATAAACATCAAAGAGGAGTAGTCCATGTAAAAAGTATACACAGGAGTGGGGTATTAGTTGACACTTATTTAAGCCTTGTCTATGTGTTCCCTTTCCTGAAACCATTCAAGCCCTTCCCGGGAACCATCCTCCCCAGCTAAATTTGATCTATTTCCATTTTCAAAAGTTTGGGGGCTACCAATTTCGTAGACTGACACACCATTTCAAATATTCTTGGCAAAAGCGATGCCGAGTTACGACATTACTCAGGAAAACAAATGACATACACGCCCAAGGGAAGATGGTTATTAACAAGGAAACTAAAGGAAAAGCAATAGCATTTTTGGGGGGAAACACTTCTCTAATAGAAATGTAATAAGTTATGTGGTCCACACTATTGAAAGTACTAGCAAGTCATTCAATAAATTACTATTTAGTAGCCTGAGAGAAAATAAACTATTGACAAACTTGCCTTAATACTCTAAATGCTTTTCAGTTATTACCAAAAACATTACTTCTATTCACTTCAGTCTAGTTGGAGGTTTTATACTCCTTGATCTCCAGACAATGTCCCTAATCCAGTCTGACATTCCATTCCATACAAATTCCAGGATTCCATACAGATAACTGGGCCATAAATGGTTAAAGTTGAAAGACTTATCTACAACCACCACTTTTCCCAAAAAACCTAATAAACTCCATAAATGTATTGTGTGTGTTCTTCATATATGTGGGGGAAGAGGGCAACAGTAAATAATGAAAATAACCAGAACATCTTTATGTGGTTGCTGCTGTGTATTGTATTCCAGTTAACTGATAATTAAGAGCCTGATTCCATTGACTTAAATGTGGCTTGGATTAGGGGTTTAAGAGATAATAGGTTTAGTGACTCCATTGAAATCAATGAAGTAACACCAGTGTAAAACCAGAATAAATGAAAGGAGAATCATGGGCAACATGACAGAAATAAGGGGGCTTCATTATCACAAATGGTCTCACAGAAGTTATTATTCAGTTAGCTAGAAAATGACTTCTCACTTTGTGTTCCATTTCACTGCAATAGTCCTTTAAATTAATTTCATTGTGCAGGGCACTCAAAGGGATGAATCCCTTTGAGTGGCCGGTACAGTGAATTATCATTAAGAGGATGTGGATAATTTTAAATTAATGTTTTAGCTCCAATACCAGGGTGATCCACAGTCAGTGGTTTCAAAGTTTGCTTTTATGAGCTTTCCAAAAGAACAGGGCAATACTGAAATCCCAGAAAACATTTTGTCTCTTTTGAATAGCAGAGTAAAGAATGAACATTTTAGCTCTTATATTTCTCAACTCATCCTTGAGAATAAAACAAAAACTTGTTCTTCTGTTTGAACTGTACTAAGTAAATGAGGGAGAAAACAAAGAATGTGTTTGAAAGTATTCCTCCTCCTGACTGCATACAAAATCTGATCTCAGTCATTCATTAACACAAGAATAATAATTAATGCTCCCCCCAGAAATATTTTTGTATTTACAGTCAAATGTGAAGCCAGAGATTAATTATCTGTTCTCTTTTTTAAATTATGCCATTTATGCAGCAAATCTGACAGCTCAAAATTCTTATTTAGGGATACACAATATCTCTTGATGGCCAGAATTAAAAACCTTTAGAACACAAAAACATAAGAAAGGCCATACTGGGTCAGATCAAAGGTCTATCCAGTCTAGCATCCTGTCTACCAACAGTGGCCAATGCCAGGTGCCCTAGAGTGAGTGAACCTAACAGGTAATGATCAAGTGATCTCTCTCCTGCCATCCAGCACCACCCTCTGACAAACAGAGGCTAATAGCCATTAATGGACTTAATCTCCATGAATTTATCCAATTTTCTTTTAAACCCTGTTATAGTCCTAGCCTTCACAACCTCCTAAGGCAAGGAGTTCCACAGGTTGACTGTGTGCTGTGTGAAGAACTTCCTTTTATTTGTTTTAAACCTGCTGCCCATTAATTTCATCTGGTGGCACCTAGTTCTTATAGTATGGGAAGTAGAAAGTAACTTTTCCTTATGCGCTTTCTCCACACCACTCATGATTTTATATACCTCTATCATATTCCCCCTTAGTCTCCTCTTTTCCAAGCTGAAAAGTCCTAGTCTCTTTAATCTCTCCTCATATGGGACCTGTTCCAAACCCCTAATCATTTTAGTTTCCCTTCAATGAACCTTTTCTAATGCCAATATATCTTTTTTTGAAATGAGACCACATCTGTATGCATCTGTACAACCTGACTCCACAAATAGTTCCAGTGAAGTCAATAGGACTACTAGTGAAACTAATAAACAGAGTTGAGGTGCCAGAATCTGCCCCCTAATTTGAACAGATAATTCTAAATTCAGGTCCAAACTCTAAGGCCCCTATCAGGCCATTCATGCAAAACCTGTATTGAAATCAACTGGAGTTTGTGTCTTTTGTCAGTAACAGAATAGAGCATTAAATCAACTATTTTCCTTTCCTTCTCAGGAAGCATTGACCTTTACCTTGATAAGCAGTTGCTAAGCATATAAATGTCTGTTTTTAAGAGTATTTTCCAAGTTTCCCTATTAGGAAAATTTATTTCAAAATAGCTCTTCAAAGGTAAGTGCAATTGTTTCTTCTTTTTATGTGTACATTTCCCCCCAAAACTTACTTCCAAACTGATTTGTAAGATTATCTGGCAGGAAAGGAGTTCCTTTCCTTTACCACAGATTTCACACCAGATAAGGTTATAATTTATTTTGTTTCAGTCACAAAGGAAGAACTCTGATCCACTATAATTCAATTTTTTCCTGTTTTCAGATGATTAATAAGAGCAGCTTAAATCTGACTTTTTATTTTAAAAAGTTAGAGAAGATATTTGTTAATATCCCAAGAGATGGCAAATTTATAACAGAGGTTGTTCAAAAATTACACGCTTTACTCTTCAAGAAAGTGTTATGGTTAATAAAACATCAATAGTTGTTTACAGTCTTGATTGGGACTCTATTAACTATGCAGACAATCTGTCTGAAGATGAACTAATGCTGTTTATTTAGTATTTAATACTGGCCAATTTATATTTTTCTGAGATTTTCACAATAGTACCAAAATTACATAATTTACTTTGTCATTAAGTTAAACAGTGCCTATAAAAGAATGAGAAGAACATTTACAAAAATGAAAATAGAACTGAAAAAAATGTTTTGTAAAATCTGGAGTAAATATAGAAAATCTCCTTTCACGCTGGTTCTATAGCCATATAATTCAATTGATTTCTGTGGAGTTACTCCTGATTCATACTAGTGTGAGAGGAAAAAAATCAGTCCCTCTGGCTTTCCTTAAGTACTGTATTTGGCTTGTACTCGAGTTCTCAGTTGTGACCTGCATTCACAAAATGAGTTAGAACAAATTTTATTCAATTATCATTCTAAAATTGCGGAATTTAAAAGAGTATTCCCTGTTACACTTAATGTTTGAAGCTCCAATATATACATTAATGAATAAGGTTAAAAGAATCAGAATTGCACAAAAAATGGTTATCATTAGTCAAAAAAAAAATCACTTTCCATGGGCTGGTTTATAAAAATGCATTCCAGACCTCTAAAGAATTGTCTATTTTACATGTTTTTAAAATATAATTCAAAAACAAATAAATTTTGTTACAGTGGGCTTCTGCTTATATATCAATACAGACAACAATACTGTCCACTAACAAGGCCCTAAGTCCTTCCAGGGTGCTGATAAAATGGTGAAACAATAGTTACCTGCAGGGTTAGTTTGAACTGAATGTTGTCCTAACAATCTAACTGCTTTGGTGCTCTACAATAACTTGTTACCTTTACAAGCCTCAGACCACCAGCACTGCACCATTTTTAGGACAACAGCTGGAAGTTTTAGCTGCTTTCTAAAGTGTCAGGAACCTTCCCTCACAGCTGAAGAAATCAGGTATTCAGACTACCTGTCTAATATACAGTATTATACAGCCCACCCACACTTCTTTCAGCACTGGCCTGAACAGCACCTTCCATATTTTATCGGTAGCTTTCTTTCCTCTGATGTGCTGCAGAGCTCTATACAGCCCTCCTCTATGTAGGCCTAATTCTGGAACTCAGTGTGTAAGGAAAGCAGAATTAGGTCCTATGTTAGTCCTGTGACAATACTGTTTTATGACCATCAGTAACATTGTTCAAAAATAAAGGCAGGAACAAAGTTCAGCATATCAGAACTAAAAGTAAACAAACATCTGACAATCAATTCTTATTTTCCACCAGGTTCTTAAAAACTTCCTAGTTCATCTAGGGGGTTTCCAGCTCCTTCTCTCCTGGTTATTGCCTAAATCTAACAAAAAACACTAATTTTGATCAATTGTAGGGACACTATAAATTCAGCATTTCTTTAAACTAAGGTTTACTTTAAAGATCCATTTATGAGGGCACCTAGAAAAATCATGACTGCTCTCTCCACTTCTGAGCTCTTTCACTTTCCATGGACATATTTGGAGTGAGAGATGGGTTTCCTGTAAGCCTGCTTTAAAACCAAACCAAACCAAACCAGAGAGCAAAATTACTGAGTCAATTAGTAAGGAGAAAAAAACCTCTTAGGAGAAGGGTTTTTTTAAGTGATGTCCAGTGTTTAAAACTTTACACATCTGAAAAATAAATCAGAGTCTGTGTCTCCCCAGGCTGGCTGCGTGGACTTAACCAACTTTAAATAAACATTACAGGGCTAAGGTATCAAATGATTTAATGCACAAAAAAAGGTCTGCAGTGCGTCAGAGACAAAAGGCAGCTCCTGGCCTCACTGCATTGCCATGTACTGAGGAGAGAAGAGGGCAGATGGCCCGGCCACTGCCCCTCACCGCCCACCCCCCGCTGCACTGCCATCTACTGAGGAGAGGGCAGGCGGCTCTGCGGGCCGAGCCCTCCCGCCCCCCACCCTCATTTGCCGTGTAGGGAGGAGAGGGACGGCTGCCCACCCACCCCGCCCGGAATTTGCCATGTACTGGGGGGGGGGCTGCTGCCTCCTCCCTTTACCATGTACCAAGGGGAGGCCCGGCTGCCCCCCTCCCCACCCGAAACTGCCATGGCCCGGGGGGGGGTAGGCTGCTCACCCCGCAACTGCCATGTCCCGAAGGGAGGCAGCCCGTCCCTTCGCCCCCTCGCGGCCCTGCTCTGTCCCGTCTCCTGCCGTGCCCGGCGCTCGCAGGGAGCGAGCTCCAGGGCCTTCGCTACAAACTTCCCGGCGCGGAACCCCCCCGCCCCACCGTGGCTCCCCAGCGGGCACCTTGTGCGGCTCCGCCAGCAGCCGCGGGTCGCTCCAGGTGGTGGTGCGGCTGTTGTGATCCACGAAGAAGGGCCAGCCGGTCTGCGGGTCGATCTTAACCTCCCAGCCCGGCGGCAGGGGCTCTCGCTCGGCGCTGCCCTCCATCGGCCCCACGGGCGAGTGAGTGACGGCGGCGCTCATGCTCCCGCTCCGGCGCGAGCCGTGCACTGTGGAACCGGGCGGGGAAGCCGGCCAGGCCGGCACCTTTATCAATCAATGGGCGGAGGGAGGGGGCAGCGAAGGGGCTGGAAGTGTCTGGAAATAGCTGCAGAGGGGAAGGCGGGGGAGGAGCCGAAGCGGGGAGGAGAAGGAGGTGGAGAGACGGCGCAACGGGCCGGCTCGGCTGGAAACTTCTGGTGGCGTCGAGCAGAACTTGGCGGCGGCGGCGGCGGCGGGGTGGAGGGAACCGGCTTGAGTCACCCTCGGGCACCGTCATTGCTGCTGAGGCGCTCTGTGCTCGGCGAAAGCCGGCTCCTGGTGCCGGGGGGGGGCGGCACGTCCACCCCTCCCCGGCCTGCCTGCCTGCCTGCTGCGGTCTCCGGGGGCGCTGGGACAGAGCCAGGGCGGAAAGGCTTTTCCCACACTTGTAACTTCTTGCCTATGTGCGAGGGGAACAGATGGTCACGTCCCGCCCTTTTCTCTGGGGACTGACTGGCTCTTGAGTGCTGTGATCGCGTAGTGCCCAGCACGATCCTCGGCAGGGTCTTGGGCAGAGGAGGCGCGAGAATCTATTGGGGGCCCTGAGCAGCAATATTCTCTCCCCCCCCCCCACACACACATACACACCCTGCCCTCTGGGGCTGAAGTCATGTGAAAATGACACAATCCATGACGGCTGTGATCAACTCCGAGCCTTACTAAAAAGCGAATAGAGAAACCCCTATTTGAGCTGTCCAGGGCCCTAACAATTGTTTATTCTGCTTATGCCTAGCGCCAGGACTGGTCTTTGAGTATTAACATAATGTAAATGATTAATAATATGGGTGCCTTTGCATAGAGCAATAAACCAGCAGTTTCTGATAGATAAAATTTACACCTAAAACACCAGAATAGCCATATTCTTCTCTGAATCACACTTGTGCAACCCCACTGCCTGAAGTAGGCTGACCTATTGTGAAATGTGAAAAATCAGGACAGAGGGTGGGGAGTAATAAGAATCTATATAAGAATAAGCCCTAAATATCAGGACTGTCCCTATAAAATCGGGACATCTGGTCACCCTGGCCTGGATCAACTTCATCCTTCAAGTAACTTCATTGTGGCCAGTGCACAAAGGATAAAGGTACTTGGCCTGATTTGTCTGTTGTCTCTCATTTACAAGGTGTAACTTCATTCACTTTAGAGGAGCTACTCAGGCCCTGATCCTGGAAATGTTTATGTGTAAGTTTAAATTTACTCTGAGATGCCTTTGTCCATGCAAATTCCGCTGGTAGGGTATGCACCTCATGCATGCTGCAAGCCTGGACTGTTTTAGCCAGCTGTGTCCACTGGGGCTGTGCATATATACACCCTACACACTTTTGCACCCATTGTAGCGAAGGTATAAATTGTGAAGCAGCCCTAGCCCCCACTCAATTCCTTCTCACCAACCATGGTAGCAAGTCGGAACCCACCGTGTCCTGCTGCTTCCTTGTAGCTCTTAGGTAGTTTAGGACTATAGTTAATATAGCTTAGTGTAGACTTTGGTGAGTTTTATTTAAGGCCATTGGCTAAAAACAAAAAAAACCTTTATGATTTTGCCTTGACACCAAGAAATAGGTCTGATGGAGCAGAGTAGATCTCTGGACTTCAAAATCTGTCCTGCCTCTGAGATTGCTGTGTCTTCTAGTGATGTACACTTTAAGAAAGTGTTTATTATTGTTTGGGAGAATCACCCATACCTAATAAGTGAGCCAGTTTTTGCTTTTTTTTTTCTGAGGGCACACAGAGTACTTGTGATACCTTTCTACAGCTATTTTTTATATAGAAGTCTATGTGAAATATGCCTGACTCCACAGTACTCTCCTCAAGAGCAACCATTTCTGGCTGTGAAGCCAGTTTCTCCAGGTGGCCTGACTTCAAGAGATGTCTCTCCAGGACATGAGATCTGCTTTTAAGAGAGCACCTGCTGCAGGCAAACACTCAGAGCCTGCTCTGCCCTACTCAGTCCTCCTCAGGTCAGTGAGTTACTCCTGCTACCCAAGACAGGAAGGGACAGAGCCCTACTGATGAGCTTTGGCGTGGCACTAAATGGGGACAAAGTACTGCAACTATCTAAGGAACTTCCTTAGGAGACTAGAGGTGAACTGAGAGAAGAGGCTTCAGAAGACCAACCTGTGACAAAAAGTGCTTTGAAGACTGTCACGTTTTTCAAATTATCTGGGATCATATAGATCATTGGTGTAACCAGGGTCCTGTAGGGGCACCAAATATTAGTTAAAAGGGGTCACATAAGGTGTCTACGACCAGGTTATGATCTGCTGGTTATGATTATGCTATCTGTATGTGTGTATCAATTTTGTAGAGGAAGTTATGAATATTGGCTCTATACTGTCTGTCTTTCCAAATATTGTGCTAGGCTGTTGGGGACATTTTCAGAATCCTTGGTGTTAGCTGGGCTTACCATGCTTGATGGCCCATTAAGGACTATCAGCTACACAGTGAACTTTGTAGATGCCCGTCCACACCCAAGCTTCCCCAGGAATGTGGCCTAGCTGGTCAGGAACTGAATCTTGGAGAGTCATGTGACTGGACCACATGGCTCTGAGTCCATTTTACAACTAGGCCCTGCACAGCAAGAAGGAGGTGGTCTCCACTCACAAGTGGAAGTCTATTTAAACCTGGGAGAGGGATCCCCAGTTTGTCTTCAGTCTCCAGCCTGGCTCCTACTTCTGGATGGGACTTTGCTACAAAGGGGTGCTCTGGCCAAAGGATTGATGACCCATTCCTTCAGGGAATGTATTCCAGAGACTCTGATTTGAACCTGCAGTTATTTTACAACTGATGCAAGCTATTACTGCATGTAATTGATTTCCTTTAACCATTTCTAACCCTCACCTAGATCTTTTTTCCTTGTATAATAAACCTTTAGATTTTTAGATTCTAAAGGATTGGCAACAGTGTGATTTGTGGGTAAGATCTGATTTGTATATTGACGTGGGCCTGGGGCCTGATTCTTTGGATTTGGGAAGAACTGTTTTCTTTTATTGGAGTATTGGTTTTCATAACCATTTGTCCCCAGGACAGGTGGCTGCTGGTGGTGATACTGGGAAGCTGGAGTGTCTAAGGGAATTGCTCGTGTGACTTGTGACTAGCCAGTGGGGCGAAACCAAAGTCTTTTCTTTCTGGCTGGTTTGGTAACCCTTTAGGGTGGAGAAACTCCAGCTTTGGGCTGTAATCGCCCCTTTTGAAGCAATTTGTCCTGATTTGGCATTCTCAGCTGGTCCCACCAGGAACAGCACCGTCACAGTGGTGTAGTCGTGCTAGGATCCACAGAACCAGGTCAATTGAGCTTTGGGTCAGAACCCCATGCTGTCCAAATTTGAATTTTGGTTGTGAGGGTTTAATTGGTTAAAGACTAAATTGCAATGAGTGATCAGAAAGCAATGAAACTGCAAGCCCTGAGAGACAGCCTGCAGTTTGAGTTTGAACAGGAATTAGCAGAGCTTCGATTGTGGGAACTGCAAGAGAATGCAAAACTGGAGAAAGAAGCTGCTGAGAGACAGGAGAGACTTCGCAAGATGAAACAGGAGACAGCTAGACTTAAGCTCCAAGTCCAAAGAGCAAGAGAAGAACAGCTACAATTGTGTCCTCTTGAAAGTCCAGTTTATAATGATGTTGGTATGCTGTATTACTCTGAGCAGTTTTCTGTGTTTAACCCAGTGTGCTATGACCAGGTGGGAGGGGATTCTCACCTGGGGGAAAATAGCTATTTGTCTGGACAGGGTTTCTCCAAGCGTTTGTCAGTGCAAGAAAGCAGTTTGCCTGGGGAGGGTTTCTCCAAATGCTTGACTGTTGAGAAAAGCTGTTTGTCTGTAAATGGAGTTTCTGAGTGTCTGTCTAATGTCTCAGAAGTGAATCTGGAATTAGATCAAGAGCAGAAAGATTTCATTAATCAGAAAAATGTTTCTCTGGAACAGGTTAAAGTGAGTAGTCAAGTTGAAGCCCTAACTGAGAAAGGAAAGGGTAAATCTTTGGTGAGTAATGAGGTATTGTTGGCTGGTACAGCTTGTAAAAGTGAACCTGAAAAGGGTAACTGTAAGTTGCTGAAAGGATCTTAGTATAGTGAGAAGAGCAGCAGTTTGTCTGCTGGGAGTGGCAAGGAAAATTTGGATAAGCCTAGGCAGCCTTGTGAGCTAATGGCTTTATCTAATCAGCAGTTTGGGAAGGCAAGGATAGTGGGAAAAGAAGTGTCCCTATGCCTTACCTGTTCCCTGGGTGGAGAAGTGTGACAGTGAAGGGAATGGGCCCGTATCTGTCAGTGGTATTGACTTGTCTATGGAGGAAGCTTCCTCAGTCTCCAAGCAGTGGTCTGTGAACAGCCCTGTGTGCTGGGACGAGGGAAGTGAGATCCCAAGCTGTGTGGCTGGTAAAGGAGAATGTGTCTCTGAATCTTGTTTGTCTGTGAAGCAGACAGAAGGTGCCTGTCAGCCTGTGATGGCTGAGAATAGTGCAGTTGTCTCAGAGTTGGTTTTGGATTCAGTTAAAGCCCAGAAAGGGAATGGTCCTAAGTTTGTGTCTGCTGGGGAGAAAGGCTCTATAACTAGGTCACATCCAGTTAGTGTCTTAGCAAAATCCCAGAGGCCAGACAATTCTAGTGCTTGTATTTTGCCTGTTGCTAGTGTGTTGCTGGAAAAGGGTGTAGCAACTCTGTTTAATCAGAGTGATACCATAGTCAGGGCACAAGGAGAGCAGAAAGGTGATTTGGTTGGGTTACCTACTAATAGAGTGACAACTTGTAGCAAGAAGGAAGAAATTCCTGAACTGGTGTGTGGCAAAGGGAAGGAGAATGCTTCTAACCTCTTATCCAGTGAGCCTATAAGTTTGCCTGAAAGGGGATTGTATAGAAATCCGCCTGATGGGCCAAGTGTGATCATGGATGTGAGGGAAGCCCAGAAAGAAACTATGGTGGCTCAGGAAAGTGTTCCTTTGGAGCAAGCCCTAGGTGAAGAGGATAAGGTCAGGATTTCTGTGAGGGGTAGATTTTTGCCTAAAGAAATTTCTGAGGAAAAAGATCCTAGTCTGTGCAAGCAGTTTGCAGCAGTTGAGGAGTGTGAGAGTGATTTGATCCAGGAAGTCTCAGTTCCTAACAGCCAGAAGTTTTCTGTAGTGAATGGATCTACGGATTTTCCTGTGGAGAAATTCAGTGGGGATAGCTTTGAGAAGGAATTGGGACAGCTCTATAACCAAGTGGATGGTATCTCTTTAAGACAAATTCCTGTCTGTGGTGATGCAGATAACTTGGCTGACAGAGAGAAAGACTTGCTAATAGCTGTTAGCAGGAAGAACTCTCCAGATGGGCCAGGGAATTGTGTTAGGCAAGAGGGAGCAGGGTTTGATCCTTCAGGGCAAGGAGAAAAAAGAGAATTTGATTTTGCAAATGGGAGCCACAAAATAACCCTAGAAGGCCAAAACTCCAATGGTATTGAGCCAAAAGTGGGGCCTGACAAACTTGATTGTAAATGGACACTTGCAATGAACTTGTTGTTATTACTAATGGTAACTTGTATAACTGCTGTGTTGTTATCACCAAAGACTGTAAGAATGTACAATGTGCCTAATCTTTCGGAAAATTCCTTAAACATATTAAGAGGAATACATGAGAATACACGTTGTGTTAAATGGCCTTGTTCTACTAGTGATTCACAGTTAATGCCTGTAAGCAGTGTTGAAGCTTTTCAAAGGGAAACTGAGGCACACTACCATATTGTTTCCATGGTTAAATGCCAAAATTTCTGTACTATGGACAACGTTAATATCTATATTAATTTGATGTTAGTTGGGTTCCAAGCATTTGCTAGAGCTTGTGTGGATAAAGTAGCTGTTTTCTGTAGCTCTTGGCAAAATCACATGAGACATACAGGAATCATGCTGCAAGAGCACATTCTGCCCACTATTGTTCTACCCAAGTGGAACCTTAAATTTGTAAAGAGAGTCTATCATATTATTAAACATGACTTTGATAAACTAGCTGTAGTAAGGCAAACCCCAGGATGGGGAGCTTTGGGATGCAGTCAGTGCTGTTTTAGCATCCCTTCCTGCATCAATTTTGCGTTGCAGGTGTCACGTTATTCAAATTATCTGGATCATATAGATCGTTGGTGCAACCAGGGTCCTGTAGGGGCACCAAATACTAGGTAAAAGGGGTCATATAAGGTGTCTATGACCAGAGTATGATCAGCTGGTTATGATTATGCTATCCGTATACAGCACCGTCACAAAGACCTCATTGGATACCAGTGACATGCAGCCAAATCAATAGCCACTGCAGTCTCTATGAGAAGAACATATCTGTTGCAGTCACCAGGAATTCCTAAAGAGGTTTGGGCCACTATTTGGACATCTACCTTTTATGGTTATGACCTTTTTAATTCTCAAATGGATGAGGCACAGTGTGGTCTGAAGGATTCCATGGTGATGCTCTGGTCTCTTGGTCCATAATAAGAAGCAAGTAAGACCTAATTCATTTTCTAGGCAGGGGCCTCCATCTTTCTCATATCAATATTGTGACAGAGTATTGGGAACAGAAGGGGATTCTGCACTCACACCTGAATATGGGAACTGTGCCAGATTAATACATTGAGTATAAACTGGAGAAAGTTAAAAGCTAATTACCTCATAACCTTAGAGGGTACAAAGCTACAGGCAAGAAGTGCAAAAAGAGAGATAAAAAGTGGAAGAGCTGTAGGCCAGGCTCAGGAAACCTTAGGGTATGTCTATGCTGCAATAAAAAAACCTGCAGCACTGAATCTTCTGGACTGTTTGACAAGGGTTTATCAGCCAAACATATACAACATGGAACCTCCCTATGGAAGTTTCTCACCACATGCTATCACCTCTTGTTTGGTGGACAGATCTTTTAAATGTCTACCAAGCTGTTCTGTTTCATCCGCTGCCCCCTCAAGGATTCTGGTGACCGATGTGTCCAGGATAGATTGGGATGCTCACTGGGATTCTCTGAATTCAACACGTGGTCCTGAGCACAGTTTCAATTGCACATAGATATACTAGAGCTCGGGGTCATTCATTTAGCGGTCCGGGCATTCCTTCCCCTCTGATGAACAATCGGACTGTTACGCTCTATATAAAGAGAGAGGGGCAAGCAAAATCATCCCTCTTATGTCACAAAGCAATATACCCCTGAGAATGGTGTACCTAACATCTGTTCAAACTAGTTGCTCGCCATCTGCCAGGTACCCAAAACAATTTAGTTGATCACCTCGGCAGAAAAAGCTCTGACAATCGTGAACTGGATCAGGTATTTGAAACTGGGGTCTTTATTTGAGACAACTGTTCACTACCAATATGAATATGAAATATCCAGTGCTCTTCTCCTGGGAGGAAGTAAGCCCAGCAGATGCAGTTCTGTTTCAAAGGGACCATGATCTGCTTTATGCCTTTCTTCCTGTTCTTTTAGTCTCCTGAATTTTAGGAAGATTTGCTAAGAAAAAGCTTAATGATATTGGTAATGAAAGCCCCAGCCTGGGTGCTATTTCTGCCAATTTGAGGCAGCAGTCAATCAGTTCCACTTTATACATCTACTGGACATGCTTTCCCACAACCAAGGCCTGGTGCTTCCATTGAACCAGAATCTCAACACTTAATAGCATGGAATCTGGCTGAATTCTGTGGAAAGATCCTGCTCAGCAGCTATACAAGATATTTTGATACAAAGCAGAAAGACCCTGGGGGAGGCTAGCCCCCTGCCTCACCTCTTCTGGCCAAGGCCCTGCCTCTTCAGGTCAAGGTCATGCCCCCACTTCCTGTTCTTAATGCCCCCAGTGGCTCAGGTTAGGGCATGTGTCGAGGTTGAGAGCTTGGTCGCAGTGAGGGCTAAGAGTATGGCCCTGGCCGGGATTGAACTCTCAGCCTTGGCCCCGGCTGGAGCTCTGAGCCCAGAACCCCTCCCCCATTCTGCCCCTTCTGCCCATGGAGCCATCCATGGCCCCACCTCATTCTGCCCCTTCCCTCATGGCTCAACTCCCATCCTGCTCCTTTCCCCGCAGCCATGCCCCCACTCCGCTTATTTCCCCGAGGCTCCTCTCCCTACTCACTCCTGCCCCCACTCCCACTGTGGCCCCAAGAATGGAAAAGCTCGGTGCCCCTGCCATGACCTCAAGAGCTCCTCCAGCCTCAGGGCTGTGGTAGGGGGGCCTCAAATCTGCCAATGTATTTTTCTAGGGGCCTCAAATCTGCCACTGTCCCCCCTCCCCTGATGGTGCGAGGTTTGGGGAGGCTTAGCCTCCCCAGCCTCCATTAGGCACTATCCATGAGAAAGACCCCTCTACTGTATTAACTGAAGTGGAAACATTTCTCTTCATGGTTTATTCAGAATCATCCAAGAACCCTTGGACACTTCTATATCAGCCATTTTGGACTATTTATTGTCTTTAAACTTTCTTTTGTGTTACTGTCTTTCGACTTTCAGCGGGATCAACTTAGCTATTATATCAGCACATCATCCACTTTCAGATAGTCGCTCAATTTTTTTCTCACCCTGCTGAATCTAGATTTAGAAAAGGTCTGATTCATGTGTTTCCACCAATTAAGGAATTGTTGCCCTGTTGGGACTTGAATGTAATACTCACATCTTTGATTGACCCTCCATTTGAGACAATAGCTGCATGTTCTTTCTTTCATCCTTCTGTTAAGACAGTGTTTCTAGTTGCTGTTGGCCCCTAGGGTGAGAGACATTCAAGCATTAATGGTAGGGCCACCGTATATTGTCTTTCATAAAAGCACAGTCACAGTGAAACCATAACCAATGCTTTTTGGCAAAAATAGTCTTGGACTTTCATATGAACCAGTTTATACACCTACCAGTGATCTCCCTTAAATCTTATGATTCTCTTGGGAAGATTAAACTCCACAGACCAGATATATACAGAGCTATGTCCATTTATCTTTCTCAGATGAAATATTTACATAAATCACCTAGACTTTTTATGACTCTTACTAATAAGTCTAAAGAGCTAGCTGTTTCCTCTCCATATACTTTCAAAATGGATTACAGACTGCATTAAAGATTACCTGCTTTCTGCACAAACTTCCTATTCCAAGTTAGGGCTTATTCTAGTACGTAATGGTCAACATCCATGGCTTGTTTAAGAGAGGTTGCTCATTCTTGAAATCTGTAGAGCAGCTACCTGCAATTAGGTACCTATGTTTTCCAATCACTACTTCACTGTCACAGCTTGTAGATCAGATACTCACTTTTGCAGAGCTGTGGTATAGTCATTATTTTAACAGGAATTCAATCAGCTACCTCCTTGGAAGGTAGTTGCTAGCCAATTACTTACAGTGAGTCCATGTGGACAAATGCTTGAAGAAGGAAAATATATAACTTACAGTAACAACTTCTTCTAGATGCCTTTTATATCTTCTCTGTAAGGGGTGCAGAGAGCATGCACAGCTCCAATGGGTGCTACTGGCTAAAAGACTCCCAGCTTGTTCTCATGAGGTGCACACATATACAGTGGAATTTGTGAGGACTAAGGCATATTGAAAAACTCAATTTACTGTAAAGTAAATAACCTTCCTTTAAAATAGTTTCAGAACCAGGCTCTTCTGCTAGTGTAAGTGAAAGTAAAATGTGGCCCAATGCTTGAATTTGGCAATACTGCCACAGGAAGATGATTCAGGAAGGAGTAAAGTCAATAGGCCAAGCCTTTTGGTAGCTTATTGTAAGCAATTCAGATCACATGGTGTTGGCTTCCCCTTCTTTCCTTCTGCTTCTGCAAGTATCCAGGTATCTAGTTTTATTACATTACTAATCTCTGTTGCTTTTAGCAGCTGGAAATGAGGAGGAGGAGCCAGTGGAAGGCCTAGGGGTTGCTGCTATATAAGAGAAGGAGATAAAGAAAAAGAGTCCTTTCTAGGGACAGACTCCTGGTTGGCTCTTGAGCTGCCAGTCACCATCAGCAATTGCCAGTGGGAAAGAAATATTCAGGAAAGAGAGGAACTGGGCAATATGTGTAAGGGAGGAGAGGACCAGATGGAAGAGAAGCATCATCAAAGGAAAAAGGAGAGCAGAACACCACATTCAGAAGAGAAGGGGAACCAACTGCCAGGCCGCATGGGGAAGAAAGCAGGGGAGAAAGGAGACAAGAGGTCGGGCAACAAGAGCAAGAAGAGAGAAGGCCCTGCAACAAAGAAGCATGTGACTGAAAGCAGGAAAAGAGAGGGTGAGAAAAAACAGAACAGATGGAAGGGGAAGATGAAGCCATATTCATTATATTGGTGGGTTTTGACCTTTGCTAACTAAAGAAAGCTCCTTGTATCTTCAAATCAAGGTGGGGAGGTTAATCTGAATCTGGTATCAGTCTCATGACCCACTATGTCCCCAGAGGCTTACTGTGCTGGCCAGCTGAAGAGGAACGGGGGCAGTGCTCCTAGCCCCAAGGATGGATAGCTAAAGGGGAGTTGCTGTGCTTCCTGGAACAGAGGGGAACTCCAGATAACTACTGGTTCAGTTAATCCCGGGAGCCTATCTGATGATTTTGGTTGTCTCCTGAAACCTTTAGCTAATCAGGATACCGCTGCATTGTTTACATCTAAGCATATTTTCCAACCCCAGGAATGCCATATATTGATTCTAATAAAAGTTAGACACTCATCCTGGGAGAATAGATTTAAGGCTTTGCCCCATTAGTCCCATTTGCAGCATTGATTTGAACCATAGGGTTCTACAGATAACTTTTCACTGGGTGTATCTTATGTGCAGATAACCTTATAAGAAAATTAAATCTGTTTTAAAATAGCTTAATAAAACAGATACAGAAAATATCAAAGCTAGTTTTATTACATTGTTAATTTCTATGCTTCAAGGCTTGTAACCTATTCTCTGGGCAGTCTCCATCACTTCAAAGACTTTTCATCACACTGAACACTCATTCTTCTGGATAGCTTGTTCCTGATACAGTACAGACATGACAAATTCTGTCCTGAAAGACGTTCCTGAGACATTAGGCGCTATATATGATAAATCAAGACATATGGTCACTTTCAGAGGGTCCAAGTGGCAGCTAGTAACAGAGGGATATGGTTCCACTAGAGTCACATTGTCAGGGAGTGGGATAGTGCAAAGCCAGTCCAGAAAGATGGGGTATTTACATGAACAGCCCTTGACCTTGCTGATTTAAAGGCTGCCTCTGTGGGTCATTCCATGGGGGCAAATCCTCCTTCCTATTTGAGAAGGAAATACATGAAGAGTCTTCCTGGAGATTTCAACCCCCTTAATCCCCTTCTATGGGTTTTAAGGGGGAATCTAGCTCTACAATATACAGGTTATTCTTACAATTCCTTTTAAAGGGACATCAAGCTGATTTGTCTCTGCATTTTAAATAGCTTAAAAGATGCATAACTGTTCTAAATGTCTTCCTGGTCTACAGTAAAGGCCATATTTTGCCCCATTTACACCCCAGGTAACCCCATTGTTCTCTTAGTGTTCCTAAGAGCAGCACAATTTGGCTGTAGTTGTTTATTTTTACAAACAACCATTGCAATGCTGAATAAATTATGAATACAGATCACTACCTTTAGGGGGTTTGTTATCACCATGGTGTTCTGTTGCAACATGTATATGGCGCCCCTGATTTGAAATACTAGTCCTTCTGTTCATGCTCCCAGTTCACAAGAGTAAAGCTGTAAAAGAATTAATGCCTGAACAGAACTCCCATTAACTTTAATGGGAACTGCACAAACACTAAAGATGGAATAGACCCCCAAGTATACATACTACACAGGAACAAAGCTGGTCAGGCCTGCATGTTGTAATCACAGCGCACCTACACAGCTTCCCCTAATAAGAGTGTATGGGGATTCACAAGGGACACAGCTCAAATTTTGCCCCAAATTTCAGATTTTTGTATAATCAAGCTTTTCCAGTAGAAAATATCCCAGGGGCTATACAAAATATTTCCTATGTTTGTTTCCACTGCAATTTAAAAAACCAAACAAACATGACATTGCAGCGTTTGTAGCCCACTCACTATAGCAGTCATACTGAAAGTGAACCTGCGAATAAAGTAAAACTGACTGATTTCTGAAGTCAGAGTGAAACAGACTGTCCAAACTCAGAAGAATGCAAAAAAGTAAACAAACAGCATTCACAGTGAAAAGCACTCTGGATTTTTGAAATTCTTTCATTTTACTAATGTAAGGTGTTATTAATACTGTATTAATTTTAGGCTGACCGTGTCCCTTTCATCTTGGATAATTTGGCTTGTACTCTCTCAGTCAGCTATTGGCTAAAGAGGAGGTATTTGTGCCTGTATAGAGATCAGGGAAATCTGCCGTCTTTCATAAGAAATTAGGAGATGTAGGGAGCGGATTCTCAGCGTCAGGTTAGTGTTACAGGCCTCCATCTAGTGGATAGATTGCTAGTCTATACTCAGACTGCAACAGGCTACAATAATTAGGAATAGTTTTTGCCATCCCAGAAGACTACAGCACATTTGGATTGTCCCAGCCAAAGCAAAAGAACTATTGTAGGAGCTCAGCATGCCCAATAGTGGTGATATCACTGCTTTAAGAAAGGCAGATCCTAAATGAAAACCAGTTGAATAGGGAAAGTGAGAGCTTTCTTTCGGAGTTATTAAAAGTAGTGACAGCAGGAAGCCACATGTGGAAACACAAGACCCAATAGTAACGTATGTGTCTTTCTCTCAACTTTTCCACGAGTTCAAAATCCTGATCTACCCATTACTGCAGTACGGTTTAAAAATCTTTTTTGGAAGCTGCCAGTGTCACTGCTATTGCTCTGGCCTCTGCTTTGACACAGTTGTAAACAGTGACTTCTTTTCGTGAATGGATAAAAAATGGTGCCTCTAGAAAGACTGATCCAGAAAAAAATGCAGACCAGCATGTGTCACACTCTGGGTGCCGAGCCAGGCCGTCCCCATTGGCCCAGTGAAGGGTTGGTACACACAGTTGTTGGTTTTCCTGCTTCTACAGGGAATTGCAGCAAGGTGGGCTCCAGTCCCCTGGTGGGGCCATGTAAACAAATAATCTGTGGCCCCTGAGCCTCTGGGTTGGGACTGACACTCACAACTGGAGTCCTCTCCCCCTGGGATGGGGCAGAACAATGATCCGTCTGTAGCCCCTGGGCAAGACAAAATGAACAAGCCCCTAAGCCTCCTGGGTGGGGTGGGTAGTAGTAATGGGGAAAATCAGACCTTTGGGGAAAAGAAGGCCAGCACTCTGTCTGTATCCCCTGGACAGGGCAAAACAAACAATCTATACCCCCTATGCCTCAGCTGGAACATAAAGCAGACAGCAGTCACGCCTGGTGGCCCGTGAAGGTAGTAAGGAAACCTGGCCCCATCTTCTCCACCGGCTTCCAAACCCAGGCCACTATGAAACCAGGGAACTCCATGCTAGGGGTTCAGGCATCAGCTTCTACTACCTTCCCTGGGTCACTTAAGAACATAAGAAAGGACATACTGGGTCAGACCAAAGGTCTATCTAGTCCAGTATCCTGTCTACCGACAGTGGCCAATGCCAGGTGCCCCGGAGTGAGTGAACCTAGCTGGTAAAGATCAAGTGAGCTCTCTCCTGCCATCCATCACCCCCCTCTGACAAACAGAAGCTAGGGACACCATTCCTTACCCAGCCTGGCTAATAGCCATTAATGGACTTACCCTCCAAGAATTTATCCAGTTCTCTTTTAAACCCTGTTATAGTCCTAGCTTTCATACCCTTCTCAGGCAAGGAGTTCCACAGGTTGACTGTGTGCTGTGTGAAGAACTTCCTTTTATTTGTTTTAAACCTGCTGCCCACTAATTTCAATGGGTGGCCCCTAGTTCTTCTGTTATGGGAACAAGTAAATAACTTTTCCACAAGTTGTGTCCTGGGTATATCCTCAGCTGGCGCCCATCAGAAGCATGTTGCACATATGCTAAGACTCTCAAGGTTCTGTACGGCTTTCCATCACAGTAGTAATTGAGTGTTGTCCACAAAAAATCAATAGCAATAGTGAAGTCCCTAGTTGATTTGTTGGAGTCTCTGAGACCCTTTTCAGTGTCAAAGCTCTAGTTAGGGTAGGGTGGTGGGTTTTTTGGGCATAGGGTCATTGTTTGGCTGAGGTTTGGAAATAGAAATGATATTCAAATGAGTCAGTTACTGGCCTGTTTCTGACAGAGCTGGGTCTTTAAGCTTAGGCAATAGAGGCATGTGTTTTTAGATCCAAATCTAGGGTTCAAACAAACCACCAAGGTGACAAACCACCAAGGGACATCACATTACACTTCATAAGTAGTCCCGTTGAACTTACCAGAGTGGATTCTGGCCTCTTTATGTTGACTCTGTGGGGTGAACATTTGGTAGACAGGTAGGTCAATCAACATTTTAAGTGTAGGCAAGGCTGTAAAAAAAAACCCAACAGATTTTCAGGCTCATAAATAAGTGATTATTTTCATTAACTTATAATCAGGATCCTTCAGCAATTAGGGAATTCACACAAGAAATCTCAATCTACATAATCTTTAGAAACCAAAGTGGATGTGCTGTGGAAGTTGGTTGAGCAGAACTGCAAACAGCACTTGCAGAAGGCCCTCTGACAAGGGAAGGTCTGCCTCACCTATGCTTTAATCAGTTTTCCCTAGACTATCTTGCCAATGGAACATAAGATACCATACTGGATCAGGCAAATGGTCCACCAAGGCAAATACCCTAACTCTGGAAGTGGCTAATACCCAGTGCTTCGGGGTGCAGACTAAAGCTTTGATAATTCCTGTGGCTGATTGTTCACTGCTGCACATAGGGGAAGAATTCTTTTCTGACCCTAGTAATCAACTTCCTCACTGAAACATGCTGGTCAGATTACCCTTATCTTAGCTTTCAGAGCTACAATTATTATAAATGGTGGTAACATGATCCAGTCCCTTCTAAAATCCAGTCCACAGTACGATTTCTCTTTGTTTTCAGTGCTTAACTGGTTTTTAATCCCCAACAAGGCTTTGTTCCTTACAGACTGATTATTTTTCTGAATAGTCTGTTATGATAGAATTTATATTCACCTTTACTGACTTCAGTGGTCTCTTTCTGTCAGGCTAGGAGGGTGGCTACTGTGCCTGACTGTGTCAGACAGTAACAGACAGTAAACGGTGTAGAGGTTTTGGCCCTCTGGGCAGGGCCAAGCAATACACAGTCTTTAGCCCAAGCTTCCTGGCAGAGGCAGATAGCAATACACAGTCTATAGCTTTGGCCCCCTGGGTGGGGCAGAGCAAGGAGCAGTATTTAGCTCAAAGTCTCCTTTTGTTAGAAATCACGATCCAGAAATGTAGAGCAGGAATGAGGCGAGGAGGGGATGTCACCATCCCCAATTTATAGTTCCAGAAAAGTACTGGCTCAAACATGGAGTCATAGGTAACATGTCTTGCAGGCCTTGCTAAGTCACGGAGTATCCATTTTCTCTCTGCTCTCTGAGGCTATGCCCAGTAATTTTTAATGACAGTGATATTTGTAATGGTCACTGAGAACTAGGAAGGAAAGGGTGCTGTGTGTGTGCGCGTTTGGCTAATTGAGTTCCACACACAAATATTCACAGAAGGCAGGCTCCATAACAGTGCATTTCCTAACGTGTGCACGGCGTGAAGCATTAGCTTGAAGTGTTGAAAACTACTCATTAAGGCCCTGATTTTGCACCACTGAATTCATGAGAGCTTAGCCATTGACTTCAATGGGAACAGGATCAAGCCTTTGAGGCCCCAATCCTATAAGCTGTTCCATGTAACTTTACCCTTGTGCCTCTTCAGGGAGCAGTAAAGATGCTACACATGGATAACTAAAAGTTGTGGCTTTCCTGGACTTTCCAGTGTTTAGCTATGAAACCTGCATGCTTTCTTAACACAGCTGCTTTTATAGTGTACATAGAACAATGCCAGAAATGTTTTGAGCTCCCACTTCTGTTTTGTAAGCCATTGTGTTGTGTACATTTTAAAGCCTTTTCCCTCACAGCCCAGCTTTTCTTTCTGCCTGATCCAGCACTGAAATCACAAGGCCAGTTCCTCAACATGATTTTTGGGAATCCATCAGCTGAGGATTTGGCCCAATATGCTGTATTTATAAGATTACAGTATCTGCTGTTGTGGGAATAACAAGATCACCAGTTACTTTTTAACTGCAGGAATAATCAGTATAACTAAGTCATTTTAACTGAGTACAGCACTTTGGATGCTACAAACATTTTTCTCAATTAACAAAAATGGCAAGAACAAATATGAAATACACATGACAGAAACAAATCCATCTGATAAGTATTACATATTATACAAGTCTCTCTTTAAACTTATCTTGGTGTAAACCTGGCAGTTTGGGGAATGGTCCTGAACAGTGTAATAAAATCAGATAAGAGCATATTTGATTACAGTGCCATATCATTCTATTGACTTCAATGGGAAGTTCTTAAAAACCAGTGGAACAATATATCCAAAGAAATGGGGAAATTTTGAAGAGAAGGGCCAAGAGAATCAGTATCCAGACCAAGTGTCAGGAGATTGTCAAAAGGATTGGGGTTATATAAGATGTACATTTTATGATCAGGCTTGGAGAAATAATATGCCAGATGTTTTTGCACCTTTGGAAAGGATTACTTAGAACTAGAGTCAAGAACATGAGGTTACAGCTGTCTACATCTAAGCATATTAGAACTGGCCCATTCCATTAGAATTTTAGTAGCTGTACACTGCAATAAGAGATTGTATTCTGGATCTGGTCCATTTTCCATTAGTTGGAAATAGATCTGTAGTAACATTTCTGCAGACGTGCTACTGAGAACGAAGCAGGTGTCTGCTTGGAAGATTTTCAGGGGATCATGTGCTATGAGACTGTTTTAATTGGGTTTGACAAAACTCTAAATTAAAGAACTGTGAGCTGCCTTCTAATATTTGAGACTAGGGTAATACTGCAGAAGGACCCTGAATTCTGTGAAGGGAAAAACTCAACATATGATCCTGCAACTTTTTTTTCTGGTTTTTTTTGTTGTTGTTTTTTTTTGTTATGTTCAGGAAAGCAAAAGTGCACCAGTCTATTAAGCTCACTGATTTTGGCAGATCACATTTTGGTCCTGTTAACTCTGTGGGACTGCATCCAAGTTATTCCACCATCACCACCACCATCACCACCCCTACATCCATCCTTACCCCCACCCCTCGCTCCCAAATAGTAGGCTGTGATCAAATGGGGACAACATTGCATCTCAAAAGGTATTGTGTGTTTTCTGGGGTCTGGGTCTTGGGGGCGGGGTTGTAATTGGAAGCAATAGATACCAAAGCACAGACAAACTCATTTAAACTCAACTTTCATTTAAACTGTCTAAATCATGATGTTTATTTTTGGTGGAATGACCTTTAGAGGCATAAAGGCTCTAAAAAATGTTTCCTGATTAAATTATACTTCCTGTTGAATAATACTTTCAGTGATGAGGAAATTGGTATTGGAAACAGTCATGGAATTACAGAAATGTAGGGCTGAAAGAGACCTCAAGAGGTGATCTAGTCCAGTGGCCTGCGTTGAGGTAGGACCAAGTAAATCTAGACCATCCCTGACAAGTGTCTCTCTAGCCTGTTCTTAAAAACTCCCAGTGATGGGGATTCTACAACCTTCCTTGGAAGCCTATTCCAGAGCTTAACTATCCTTATAATTAGTATTTTCCCCCTAATATCTAATCTAAATCTCCATTGCTGCAGTTTAAACCAGTTATGTCAGGTCCTACCTTCTAAACATGGAGAACAATTGATCACCATCTTTTTGTAACAGCCCTTAACATATTTGAAGACTGCTGTCAGATCCCCCACCAGTCTTCTTTTCTCAATACTAAACATGCCTAGTTTTTTAACCTTTCCTCATAGGTCATGTTTTCTAAGCCTTTTATAATTTTTGTTGCTGTCTTCTGGACTCTCCCCAAGTTTGTCCACATCTTTTCTGAAGCGTGGCAATCTGAACTGGACACAGTACTCCAGCTGAAACTTCACCAGTGCCAAGTAGATTGGGATAATTACCACCCATGTCTTATAAACACTCATATTAATACACCCCTGAACAATATTAGCCTTTTCTGCAACTGCATTGCATTGTTGACTAATAGTCCATTTGTGATCCACTGTAACCCTCAGGTCCTTTTCAGCAGTTCTACCACCTAGCCCAAGGGTGAGCAAACTGTTTGGCCTGATGGCTACATCAGGATTGCAAAATTGTATGGAGGGCCAGGTAGGGAAGGTGCTGCCTCCCCAAACAGCCTGGCCCTGCCCCCTATCTGACTCCCTCCCACTTCCCGCCCCCTGACTGCCCTCCTCAGAATCTCCAACCCATCCAACTCCCCCACTGCTCCTTGTCCCCTGACCACTCCCTCCAGAGAACCCCCACCCCTAACCATGCCCTCTGGGATCCCATCCCCTATCTGACTGCCTCCTGCTCCTTGTCCTCTGACTGCAGCTACTGAGGGACAACAGGGGAGGGGCCAAGGGAGCCTCCCTGGCTGGGAGCTCAGGGGCTGGGCAGGAGGGCCCCGCAGGCCGGATGTGGCCCGCAGGGCATAGTTTGCCCACCCCGACCTAGCCAGTTATTCCCCAGTTTGTAGTTGTGCATTTTATTTTTTCCTTCCTAAGTGTAGTACTTTGCATTTGTCTTTATAGAATTGCATTTTGTTCATTTCAGGCCAGTTTTCCAATTTATTAAGATTGTTTTGGATTCTAATCTTGCCCTCAAAGAGTGCTAGCAACCTGTCCCATCTTGGTGCCATCCATGGATTATATAAGTATATGCTCCACTCCATTTTATCCAAATCATTAATGGAAAAATTGAATAGTACCGGACTCAGGACATAGACAGAGAACCACTGATAACTACTCTTTGAGTATAGTCTTTCAACCAGTTTTGCACATGCTTTAGAGAGTACTGTAATTTCATCTGGACAACAATCCCCCTTGTTTACTTATAAGAATGTCATGTTGGACTCTGTCGAAAGCTTTACTAAAATCAAGCTGTAAAATATAACGAGGAGACAAAGATCCTGTGTCTTCTCAGACTCCTGTTATGTACTGTGGGATGTCTGGAGGAACATGAACCTAAACCATAATATCCAAACGTAGTTTTCTTTGTCCAAGGCCTGGTCTACAGTACACAATTATTTCAGAATTAGCTGAGTTAATTCGAATTAAAACTGATTCCATCTACACGACCAACCCAGTTTTGTCGACTTAAAGGGCTCTTTAAACCAGTTTCTGTACTGCACCTTGGCAATGGGAGTAGCGGCAAAATCGGTCTTGCTGTTCTGAATTTGAGTTACTGTGGATGTAATTTGATAGTATTGGCCTCCGGGAGCTATGCCAGAATGCTCCATTGTGACCGCTCTGGACAGCACTCTCAACCCTGATGCACTAGCTAGATACACAGGAAAAGCCCTGGAGAACTTTTGAATTTCATTTCCTGTTTGGCCAGCATGGTGAGCTCATCAGCACAGATGACCATGGAGTCCCAGAATCGCAAAAGATCTCCAGCATGGACCGAATGGGAGGTACTGGATCTGATCTCTGATGGGGAGAAGAATCCTTGTAGCAGGCAAGCATCCTCCCAACCCTGCCAAGGCGGGCTCCCGGAGAAGGTACCTCTGGTGGGTGTACCTTTGTAAATATAATACAGGGTTTAAAAGCAAATGTGTTTAATGTCTAATTTGCCCTGAAGACTTGGGATGCATTTACGGCAAGTATGGCTACTAGAAAAAAGTCTGTAAATGTGTCTGGGGATGGAGCGGAAATCCTCCAGGGACATCTCCATAAAGCGCTCCTGGAGGTACTCTAAAAGCCTTTGCCATGTGGAGGGTGAAGGCCCATTCACACTGAGCTGATCGCGTTTGGCTGAAAGGGATCTTCCCTGATACTAGCCACCTGGGACGGGGCGGGGGAGGGGGCAGGAGGAGTGAAACACATGTGCTGTGTAATGTGAATTGTTTGATTCAGTGTGAAATACTCTTCTCTTTGTTCTCTAAAACGTATCTTTTAAATACTACTCTCCTTTTTTTACCTCCAGCTGCAAATGTTTCTACATCCCAGAGGCTAATGAGCCTAATGTGGGAGCAAACTGACATGCTCAGGCATCTGGTGGAGCTACAGGAAAGGCAACAGGAGCACAGACTGTCACTGTATAATCACCTGCACTCCTCCCCGAGTTCCATATCCTCCTCACCCAGATGCCCGAGAATGCGAGGTGGGGAGGCTACAGGCACTCAACCATTCCACCCCAGAAGATTGCCCAAGCAACAGAAGGCTGGCATTCAATAATTTTTGAACTGTAGTGTGGCCTTGTCCTTCCGTCGTCCCCTCATCCATCACCCCACCCGGTGCTTCCCTCCTCACCCACCCCTCTCAGGCTAGCTTGCGAGTTTTCCCCCTATTTGTGTGATGAATTAATAAAGAATGCATGATTTTGAAACACCAATGACTTTATTGCCTCTGAAAATGATGATCAAAGGAGGGAGGTTGGTTGACTTACAGGGAAGTAGAGTCAACCAAGGGAGCGAGTTTTCATCAAGGAGAAACAATCAGAACTGTCACACCATAGCTTGGCCAGTCATGAAACTGGTTTTCAAAGCTTCTCTGGTCTACAGAGCACTCAGCTGTGCTCTTCTAATTGCCCTGGAGTCTGGCTGCGCATAATTGGCTGCCAGGCGATTTGCCTCAATGTACCACCCCACCATAAACGTCTCCTCCTTACTCTTACAGATATTGTGGAGCACACAGCAAGCAACAATAACAATGAGAGTATTAGTTTCACTGAGGTCTAAGCTAAACTGTGCCAGCAAGCTTTTAAATGTCCAAATGCACATTATACCACCGTTCTGCACTTGCTCAGCGTATAGTTGAACTGCTCCTTACTATTGTCCAGGGACCCTGCGTATGGCTTAATGAGCCAAGGCATTAAGGGGTAGGCTGTGTCCCTAAGGGTAACTATAGGCATTTCAACATCCCCAATGGTAATTCAACTGTGAGGGCTGTTCTCATCTTGATATTCTTGTGCTTAAGGGCAGGAGAAAGCAAATCACAAAGTCACAAGTCACTGTCAAAAAGTCACAAGTCACTGTCATCGCCTCCTCGCCTGCTTTTGCAGGTTCTGCACATACCGCGGGATAATGCGTGAGGTGGTTACAACGCTCACAACAACAGCTGTGAGCTGAGTGGGCTCCATGCTTGCTGTGGCATCTGCAGGAGAGCAGAGTGGCAGCGGAAGTGGTGGATGACAACGGTTAGCACTGCACACATTTCTGGAGGAAGAACACATGTTCCCGGGAGCCCATGACAGACAACATGGATAAATTCACTATCGAGGCAAAAGCAGGAGAGCAGAGTTGCAGTGGAAGCGGTGGGTGGATGACAACAGTTAGCAGTCCTATTGCACTGTCTTCTGAAAGCAGTATGGAGTCTGCATGGAAAAAAGATGCGAAATGATTGTCTGCCATTGCTTTCATGGAGGGAGGGGTGACTGACGAGATGCACCCAGGAAAACCCGCAAGAATGTTTTTGCCCCATCATGCAATGGGAGCTAAACCCAGAATTCCAATGGGCAGTAGAGAATGAGGGAACTGTGGGATGGCTACCCACAGTGCACCGCTCCGAAAGTCGATGGTAGCCTCGGAACTGTGAACGCACTCCACCGACTTAGTGTGTTTAGTGGGGACCCACACAATCGAATGTATGCAATCTCTTCAGAAAAATCGACTTCTATAAATTCAATATAATTTCGTACTGTAGACGTACTCCAAGTTTCAGCTTTCATTGTTATCTGTCATCAATGCCAGATGACTTAGAAGAGTTATGATTCTTCCTGTTTTGGCCTTGCTCTATAGACAAGTTTCTTCCTCAAAGCAAAAGGTTATTAGTCTCAAAAGGCAACAGGTCTGAGCCCTTCTTGTGTTTTTAAATTTTTTAATCTTCAAACAGTTGCAAATTAATTTTCCCCTCTCTTGTGCACTAATACTAATGAGCTCAGAATATTCAGTTCCATGTTCTGACCCAGCTATGACTTCCTATATACCTGTGTTTAGGACAACAATTAGTTCATTAGAGGTGTGTGTCTCTGTATGTGTACACACCTGTGTCACAGGTAAGGATATAATTAAAAACGAGGGTGTAGAAGCCAAACAAAGTTTTATAATATAAACTGCACATATAAAGAGAGAAATCAAGAAGCTACTTCATAAAATTCCCCCACTAGAGTCTAGAACCAGTGAAGGTATCCCAAGTGGACCTTGGAACGCTGCATGGATGCAATAATTTGCATCCACATCCACGATAATTAACTTCTGTCCAACATGCAGTCCGCACTCCACCTTTTATGTGTATCTGCTCAGCACCCTTTCGATCTCACCGTTAGAACCGTGCACAGATACAAAAATTTGGATCTGCATCTGATCCGGAAAGACGGTAAACAATACAACCACATCTGCACACACGGATATCTGCAGATTTGCCGGGCTCTAACTATCAGCTTTCCATTGGAATCAGCGTGGAGTGGTGCTGGACAACTGATATTACAGTGTGGCCCAATGCGTGTAGGACTGGATGACTGACACATTTCCAGGTCTATGTTAACTACTTATTTAGTCCCAGAAACAAAACTAGCTGGCATGGATTAGTCAGAGTGGTTGATTCCTCAAGGCATGGGTCTGTTGACCACCAACTGAGCATCCTAGAGACTTCGCTTGCCTTCTGCTGCCAAAGGTTCAACATGATACACTGATGATACATCCGCCATGGAAGAAGTCTTTCTCACAGATGTCACCATTTAATTAGGAGATTAGAGACATTTCTGAGTAAGGATCTCAATCCCACAGACGATTCTGTGCGTCTGATTTTCAGTAGCTTTGTTTCAGCTAAAAGGGGGAAATAAAGAGAAAATCCACAGCACACAAACTGAGAATCATTTAACTAGAACAGCTGAATACATTCTGTGTTCTGGTCCCATCTCTAGCATCTCTGGCACTGATTTTCTGTGTGAGCTCAGGTAATTCACTTAAGCCTTTTGTATGTTAAGCCTTATCTGTAAAACAGAGTTAATTATACTTATTTACCTAGTTGGAAGGAGTCTTGTTGGATTAATTAATGAGTGAACAGTGTTTTGAAGCTGTAAAATGCTAAGTGTTATGCAATGAATTTAAATGGCTACATGCCGCTGTGAAAATGCTCAGTGCGCAGTGTTGAAGGTGCCCTCAAGACATTTCCTGGTCCCTGGTTTGTCCAGTTTGCACTGCTCCAGCAGCGCAAAGAAATCAGATGAATGGTGGTTACGAGATCCTGGTGAGTCTGACACTCATATGTTCAAAGTCAGCTTCTGATTTTTTTCCCAGAAGTTTTATCTCCAAAAGACATGCCCCCCCCCATGGTATTATTTTTGGACCTGCAGCCCAAGCCTTGCCAGCCCAAGTTGGTTGACTTCGGCTCTGAGACTTGCTGCTGTGGGTCTTTTATTGCAGCAGAGACATACTCTAAAGCAGGGGTCTCCAAACTTTTTTGACCGCGCACCCTCAAGTAGAAATTCTTTTTGAGCAGGCACCCTCACGGGGGAAGCCCTGCCCTAGCCCCGCCCCCATCCATCCACTCCCTCACACTTCATCCCCAACTACCCCCCTCTAACCTCTCCTCCTTGTCCCCTAGCTGGCCCTCTGGGGCCGGTCCCCGCTGCGACACCCGGCTCCTAGGGCCTATCTCCACCGCGGCGCCTGGCTTCCAGACCCGGGTGTCAGCCGTGGCATGTGGTGCCTGGCTCCCGGCTCTCAGCCATGGCATGCGGCTCCCAGCTCCTGGGGCTGCAGCCATGGCGCACGGCTCCTCTGGCCAGGGCTGCAGCCGTGGTGCGCAGCACCTGGCTCCCAGGGTCAGGACTCAGCCGCGGCGCCTGGCTCCCGGGGTTGGGTCTCAGCCGCGGCGCCTGGCTCCCGGGGCTGCAGCTGCGGCACTCAGCTCCCAGCTCCCGAGACTGCAGCCGCGGCGCGTGGCTCCTCCGGCTGGGGCTGCCATGGCTCTTATAGAGGAGCTGCCGGGGCAGCCCAGCTCCTCCTGCCTTATTGAGAACCTCCCTGCTTTTCAATAAGATAGGAGGAGCCAGGCTGCCCCAGCAGCTCCTCTGTAAGCGCTGCAGCGGCCCCCAGCAGCAGGAGGAGCCGCCCTGCTCCTCCTGCTGCCCGGGGCCGCCGCGATGCTCGCAGAGAAGCCACATGGCTCCTCCAGCTGCCGGGGTGGTGCATGCCCGGGTGTGGTCTCGCGCACTCCTGGGGGTGCGTGCATCCCAGTTTGAAGACCACTGCTCTAAAGGTCTAGTAAGGGTTATCTCTTCAAATTTACCATCTGTAAGAATAAGTTTGAAGACATGGGGTCAGGATGTCTTTCCATGTGAGTGCCAAAATCATGAATCTTTACATACGAGAGAGCCTCTCCTTGAAAAATAAAAGAGGCTTCAGTCACAATGAAATATAATTTTCCCACAAATTTCCCTGCCTTGACTAAATAAATGCCCCTAATTTGGACTACGACAGCCCTGACTGAGTTTCTGCATTATGTTCAAATGGGCAATAGCTGAATTATAACTTTTTATCACTATTCAGTGTTAAAAATTAATAAATTATAACTTTTTAAGACAGGGGTCATGTTTTTGAGATACAGTATAACACAGAGTTACCAGATAGCAACTGTGAAAAAGCGGGATGGGAGTGGGGGTTAGCAGGCGCCTATATAAGAACAAATCCCCCAAAACAGGACTGTCCCTTTAACAATGAGACATCTGGTCATCCTACTATAGCAAGCTCAAGTGTATCTTGCCAAAACATGGCCTGCACACCCTTTAAATAACCATATTCACTGCTGTACCATCTCAATTCAGGCCAACTAATTTTGATTGGAGTTCTTCTCTCCTGATCCTCACAACTCCTAAAGCTGTTGTTATTCTTATTTGATACCATCATCTGTCTCAGATCCCAAGTCTACTGGTTCAGTGAAGATAACAGAAGTTTTCCCATTCCATGTCTACACCCACAAGCTTATAGGAGCATGACTGTACTGATACAGCTGTGCCACTGTAAAAGCACATGTTATGTAGCCATGTTATGCAAATGGGAGAGAGCTCTCCCATTGACATTATAAAACCAGCTCAATGAGAGGCATAGCACTGTGTCCACTCCGTGCTTTTGTTGGTGAAACTTTTGTCAGTTAAGGATACGTTTTTTCACCCCCTTGACTGACAAAAGTTTTACTGACAAAAATGCTGGTATAAAGTCTTTTGCTCCCTGGGTGTCAATATAGTTTTATGCAGGATTAAAGCCATTTTTGGCCTGCAGTTTGCAGAATGTTTCAAAATCTCTAAAACTAAAGCCATTTTTAGTGGCTGTACAAATGGTGTTAAATAAGGTGACAAAACTTTTGATTCTTATGTTGCATTTTCTGGCAGAGTGCCTTTCAACTAAAAGTCTCCATCCCCTACTTGGGCCTAGACTTCAAATTGTGCAGAGAAGTCTCTCTGCAAGATCCCACCATGGTGTGAGGGAATTGGTGTTTGTAAGAAGGGAGATCTGGGTATATAGGGTCTCACCGATGTGTGGATATAGGAGGCATGACGTGGTGCAATATGTACTGGAATTTTTTTTAAGATGGTTAATTTTGGATAATACAAATTACCTCAGCTCTTAGTAGAGTTCATAAATTCTCTCAAAGGTCCAGCTGAGTTAGTTTGGAAGCAATCCAGGTGAGTTAGTTTGGAAGCTCCAAGGGTGTACAGATGCATCATCATATTTGTCTGAGTTCAGGTTTCGCAAACTACTTTAGTTATCTCTTGTACACCTCTAAGACCTGCCCTCTCTAAGTGAATGGAAGCAAGAGTTCTCCTCAGTATATACCATGGAGAAGACCATCCCCTTAAAGAACAATAATCCGATGAACTCATTTTCTTTTGGGGGCTTCCACAGGATACTATACCCCATCAATATCACCTTCCAAGACATAGCTGCATCACTTCTTTACATTTCTTTATGTATCTACTTTACTTTTTTCTCCCTTCAATCTTTCTGTCTCATTCTCTTTCTCCTGCTCATCCTCACTCTTTCTTTTCCTTTCTTTCTACTATTAGTATTTTATTTAACCTTCAGCTTGGAAGTTTTAGGCATCATTATGGTTATCTTTCTATGCTGCGACATTTTAAATCTTTCAATGGGTGATCAGTGATTTTTTTTGTTGGTGTTTTGTAACCAAGTACTATTTCTGCATCTGTTGTCTTTAATTTCTTCAAATGAAGTCTAAAAGAAATCCTTCTTTTGTAAATTTCCTGCTTTTTAAATGTTTATATACTTCCTCATGCTTGAATGTCCAGTCTTTAAAATGTTTTTTTCTGTAACAACAATATTCTCATGTTGTTTTAATGTGTTTTCTAGTTGTATCTCAACATTATTTTTATAT
>ML677335.1:2188580-2274361 GCA_007922305.1 Dermatemys mawii | reverse complement strand
TTTAAAGATTTTTTGTCTGAAAGTTTCAGGCTATGTCTGCACTACCACTTAAGTTGGCAAACTTATGTCACTCAGGGGTGAGAATATCCCACCCACCTAAGTAACATAAATTACCGCAGCATAAATGCTAGTGAACACAGCATTATGTTAGCAGGAAAAGCTTCTCCCGCCGACATAGCTACTGATGGTGATTGGGAGTGGATTAATTATGTCATCAGCATAGAGTGGCTATATGAGAGATCTTACAGTGGCACAGCTGCATCACTACAGCTGCACCACTGTAAGCTCTCTAGTGTAAACATAGCCTAAGGGTACGTCCTCACTACCACGGGTAGCCGTCACTCTTTTAGCGATCGATTTCTCGCGTCCTGTAAAGATGCGAGAAATCGATCGCCAGTGCTGCCCCTCTCAACTCTGTAACTCCAGCTTGACGCGAGGCGTAAGCTGGAGTCGACGAGGGAGCGCGCTGCCACCCGCCGCCACCATGAGGACAACAGGTAAATTGGCTGCAGATACGCCGACTTCAGCTACATGATTCACGTAGCTGAAAACGTGTATCTGCAGTCGTTCCCCCCGCCCAGTGAAGACCAGCCCTAAGTCAGTTGCTTCTCCTCATTCTTACATAGATTTTCTCTAGGTATGCAGAAGAATGCTTTTTGAAATGTCTATTATTTTATTAACATGAAGTGTAGAACATATCTGGGAAGTCAAACTTTGTAATTCCTATGACATATAAATGTAGAATTTATAGAAATGCCTTTAAGAAATCCAATTTTTTCTAATTGAATCAGTTTGACTTGCTACAGACATAGTGTTTTAAAAGGTTTTTGTTAAAGTGGATTGTTATATTTCTGTGGACCTCTTAAGAGGATTATCTCCTCTTCACACCCTTCTCCACTGAACATTTGCAGCCTTGAACTGTCATCGCTTCTGCCAGGCGCTTGACTAATATAATCCTGGAAATTAAATTCTGGGATTACTTTCTCCTGGAAGTCTTTTTGAAATTATAATTTGGTTTATGTTTGCATTAGACAAAAGAAAAAAGCTAATACTGAGGACTTATTACAGTAGTAATGCACATTAATGATGTTGGCAGCGATGGATAATACAACACCATTTCTACTTTTCACTGCAATTTACTTTCCATGCAGTAACCACAGGGATGTAGCCCATCTCAGCCTCTCACAAAAGCCAGGTGGTTTAAACACGTCACAAGCATGTTGAACAAATAACCAACCACCTCACAAAGTAGATGATCACATTTGTTAACCCTTGTGTTGCTTTCTTGAAATCCTCTGACATACTCTTCCTCGGCATCACTTGCAGATTAGACTAATTTCTGCATTCAGGAAAACCGGTTTTAAAATGTCATTCAATAAGGAATATGTATGTGTGAAACATAATTGAAACCACTGTGCCATGTCATCTAAAGAGAAGAAGAGTCACCAAACAATTGCTTCTATGATTTTTTAAAATATCTTGGCTACATTGTTCCTTGCTTAGAGCTGGTCATTCTGCACTAGGACATAAATATGTCAAATATCCTGGATGCATCATATTCACCACAGAGCTACTTGACTCTGTGAAGAACGGGTAGTTTGAAAGTGCTGCTGCAAATTAATCATCTCTACTCACTCAAAGACATAGATGAAATTCAGCCATTTTTGCACATGGGTAGCTCCTCTACAGTTGCTGTTTCTAGATTCTGGCTTCAAAAGCAGTCACTGCACCTCTGTATCAACTCTGCAATGTTGCAGGCTAGTGGATCTGCATAAGCAGAGATCCAGTTGCCCATTTTACATGGACCACACAAGGTAGTGTGTATCCCCCACATGTGAACATTTTACCTATCTCCCATACCAGGCAACGCAGATCTTCCTCATCAGGGAACAATTTTTCTCAGAATAAAGAAATGTGGAAAATCTCATCTGATCTCTGACAAATCAAGACCCATCGTCGTTGGTATAGCTGATTACACCATGCCAAAAATTCCTTGCATCTTCATCCCTCTTGCATTTTTTAACACTTTAAAAAAGACACCTATCCACTTTGCACTTTCAAAATCCATTCTGCCTCCAGCCTGAATGGCTTCTTCCAGAAATGTGGATTCAAAAAATCTAGCAATTGTAATGTATGTTTGGAATAATGATGTGAGAACGTCAGTGAGTGAACAGCATGACTTGTAAATGTCCTATCTGACAAACCTCTTTACAGATTGTTTTCTTTATTACATCACTATTTGAGGGGATGGGAGAAAGTATTAGAGGACTTGACTACATAAGGAAATTGTTCCAGAAGAGGGTAGGATGTGAATTTGAAGTACTATAGCTAGTCCAGAATAACTCCCATGTGTACACTCTTATTCTGGAAAGGAGCGCCTTTTTCCACTTTAGCTTAATCCACTTCCAAAGTCTTATGACTGTGATGAGCAAGTAACTTACCTGTGCTGAGTTTGAATCCTTAGATGTGAGGCAGTAAGGTAAAAATCAGTTTGTTGATTCAAGTCAGAATTTGAATGTAGTTTTTTATATTTACTCAGTTTTAAAATGACAGTATAAAAAGGGCCAGTAGTTTTAGTACTGTACTTTCCATTTTTTTTCCAGGCACCTCAATTTCAATCAGCACTGTGCATTAGCCTTTAAGGCCTTTTGAAGTGTGTCAAGTTTGGATTGGAATAAAAGCTTTTGAAACCAATGTTAATATTAAAGAGGTAAGATACAAAGCACCAATTATTTTGGAAGTATTGCATCAATTTTCTGATACCTAATATGTAACAGTGTTTAGGGTTAATCAGTTGTAATCATTATGGTAATAATATGAATGCAACCTGGAACCTATATTTAAAGAATCACCATCTAAAATTTAGCAAGACTTAGATAAGAAACATCCCAATATATCCCAGGCTTTCCCGCAAGTCATGTAATTATACTGAAAAAATTGTCAGTGCTCTGAAAAAAAATGGCTGAAAAATCGTAGCATCAAATTTTGGAACCGAAACACAATACATTCAGATCCTGAAGTTCTGATGTTCTTGAAACTACCTCTCTGGAAGAAAGACTGAGGGCATTAGAGATTCTGGATTTTAGGTGTACTGCAAGTAAGTGCTATAAAATCAAAACTTTGGGGTACATACTACCCTGGGAAGCTAAAACAATGTGCCAGAAAATCCCTCAAATCTTCAGTGGGAGTGGGTGTGAACAGTGATTCTGCTGCATTTTTATCCTATATGCCCAGTTAAGGAGTAGCTGCGTTCTGTGGCATGCATCTCTCAAATCCTGATGGATTTCCAAGCATCAATTCACTAAGCAGTTACTGCTAGAAAAAAGCAAATCCCCTTATGTTAAAACACAAATCAATTTCTCCAAGTGTAGATTTCTGTGAAGCCTCAAGTTAGGGGTTGTGTATCAGTATGTGCTACAATGGGAGAGGTTAAAGAACAGACCACGGGCCTTGGGCTTCTGCATGAATGCGCTGCGTCTCTGGAAATGTCCCAAAATCAGGGTGGATCTTGGCGCAGTTATAGGTTTTGTGGGTGTGATAGATGAAGTTGGGGTAGCTCTCTTTTATGGACTCCCAGCCAGTCAGCTAGCTATCAAATCCCTGTTGGTAGCTGTTCTCTGCTTGCTGTGCTGTAAAGGGTTAAAAAGTCTGACTGCCTGTATAGATTAAAGCAGGCCTGCACAACATGCAGCCCGGGGGCCACATGCGGCCCGCACGGGCTCACTGTGCGGCCCGCGGGGGGTGAGTAGAGGTGGGGCAAGCCAAACAGTGGGGTGGGGGGAAGTGGATGGGGGCAGGGCAAGTGCGGGGATTTTTGGCCCGCAGCTGGGGTTTTTTGCAGTAGTATGGCTCTCGCTGCTTTCTGAGTTGTGCAGGCCTGGATTAAAGGAAGTGAGTGAGCACCCAGCCAAAAGAGCCAGTTGGAAAGGTTAGAACTTTTTAAAATTGAAACAAGGCTCCCCTTTTGTCTATTTGTCATTCTCTGGAGACAGAGTAGGGACAGGGCTGGAACTATGCTGTAAAAAGCTTTAAGCCAGGTATGAAAAATCATCAGCTCATAACTAGAAACTACTCCTTTAAAACCCCCACAAATGTAAGTAGATCAGGAAATGTCTAGGAAGACACAATTAGGTTTATTTCTTTTATTTCTTTATGGCTTGTGGACTCCTCTGTGCTAACCCAGGTGCTTCTGTTTCGCTTGTAACCTTTAAGCTGGACCTCAAGGAAACCATTCTTGATGCTTAATTATTATATTTGCTCTTTTAAAACCTAGCAATAGCCTAAGTTCCAAATATATTTTCTTTCTTTTTGTTTCTAATAAAATTTAGCATTTTTAAGAACAGGATTGGGTTTTTGTGTCTTAAGAGGTTTGTTCATATGTTGTTTAATTAGCTGGTGGCAACAGCTGATTTCCTTTCTTTTCTTTCTCAGCTCTTCCCCGGGGGAGATGGGGGAGGGTGAAAGTGCTTGAGGGTACCCTACAGGAAGGGATTCCCAAGTGCACCTTCCTGGGTTCCAAAAAAGGGGGTTTTGTTTTTTTTTTACTTGAATGGCAGCAGCATCTACCCATCTAAGGTCAGAGAGAAGCTGGAACCTTGGGAGTTTAATATGAGCTTGGAGTGGCCAATATTAATTTTTAGAATCCTTGCAGGCCCCACCTTCTGCACTCCAAGTGCCAGAATGGGGAATCAGCTTTGACAGTGAGTCAATCTCCTTCTAGTTCCAATGCCCCCTCAAATGGAACTATTCAGAAAAAACTTTGTAAGAAGATCCTTGCACAGTGTTCTAGCTCCTGTGTGGGAACACCTACACAAGAGTAGGATATGGCTCCGTAATTCTAAGACCATTTGACATACTAGTTATTAAGTACTATAAAAATACCAAGACTCAATATAGCTGAATGGTACATAGAATTTGGTGAAACTGTGAGTTAATTATCAGCTTATTAATAAAATAGAGTTTTTACTAAATAGACGGTCTCGCTTTCTTGACATGTAAGATTAAAGGCTAGGATGTTTTGCTGAATGTATATGTGATTCTATGATATTGTATACTGCAATAGTTTGTCATTTATATTTTCCTGTATACCATTGCCTGTCATAGCTGTCATTTATATCTTCCTTTGTCTCTGCTTCCCCATATCAAAAGTTTTCAACGGAATTTGGGATTACTACCCTTAATTCAGCATGCTGACAGTCTGTTCAATATTAGGAGGAAGATATGTAATGTTTGATATTTTGAGATGGCAGAAAAAGAGATTCACACTGGGTTCTGCCACCTCTACCAGTCTTTTAAAATGTCATTAAACTTGACAGTACCACAATGTATGTAGCAGTAGCTAATTTTCAGCTGTTGGTATTTAAATAATAAGGCAATGCACGAAGTAAAAAGTGCTAGCAAAAATTGAATTAAAATATTGTTCAGATCTCAGCTTTGTCAACCGCCTTTTTTTTCTCTCTTCATGTATTAATCCTTCTGCTGTTAATTATCTTTGTAACTGTAGAATTTAATAACGTACAGCACTTTGAGGACATATATTTTGTAAAATTATGCTATTCAAAATAAGAACCTGATCCTGCAACAGTACCAATGAGACTTGTTACTGTGACTTCAGCTAGATCATAGAAAGCATAATACTTGGTAGTACAATATCCTCAATTTGCATGAATCATTTTGTATTGTTAAGTATTCATACATACAAACTGGCCCTGGTAGTGGCATTTGTTTTAGCAGTGAAATACTTCACTGCTGCCTTCAAGCACTTCTGTGAAGTCTTCGTTTCAACAATAATCCAACTACAAAACTGAAAATGTTCTTCATCTTTAATTAGACCTTAATTAGTCCTTGGCCATCCAATAGACTATTTTTCTGAACTGTTTTCATTTGAACTATTGTCTGCCCAAGTAAAAGTGTAAGACAAAGGAATTGAGTGTATTTTGTACAGAGACAAGCGTAATGGTTATCAACAAATTTATAAAACTAATCAATTATTGATTTCAGCTTATTGCAGTGTTCTTCACCCAAAAAATTAGGTCTGCCTAATTTTAGGTTGCTAAAACAGACAGCACTAATATTTTATATTTAGCAAGAATCAGAGAGTTCCAGGGACAGTTCCAGGGGCAAGGACAGTGGTGTTCTGTCGTTTTAACATATTAACATACCCTTAGAGCCCTGACCAGGGTTATTCTATCTATTACCCAAGATCCACAAACCTGGAAATCCTGGACGCCCCATCACATCAGGCATTGGCACTCTCACTGAAGGACTGTCTGGTTACGTGGACTCTCTACTCAGACCCTAAGCCACCAGCACTCCCAGCTATCTCCGTGACACCACCGACTTCCTGAGTACACTACAATGCATTGGTGATCTTCCAAGAAACACCATCCTAGCCACCATGGATGTAGAGGTTCTCCACACAAACCTCCCACACAGAGATGGAATACAAGCTGTCAGAAATAGTATTCCTGATGATGCCACAGCACAAGTGGTTGCTGAGCTCTGTGACTTTATCCTCACACACAATAATTTTAAATTTGGTGACAATATATACATTGAGACCAGTGTCACTGCTATGGGCACGCACATGGCCCCACAGTATGCCAACATCTGTATGGCTGACCTGGAACAACGCTTCCTTGACTCTCGTCCACTCACGCCCCTTCTCTGTCTACGCTACATTGATGACATCTTCATCATCTGGACTCATTCCACCATGATTTCAACAGCTTCCACTCCACCATCCACTTCAGCCTGGACCAGTCTACATGGGAGGTCCACTTCCTAGACACCACGATGCAAATTAATGACGGCCACATCAACACCACCCTATACTGAAAACCTACCAACAGCTATGCCTACCTTCATGCCACCAGCTTCCATCCCAGACACACCACACGATCCATTGTCTACAGCCAAGCATTGAGGTACAATCGTATTTGCTCCAACCCCTCAGACAGAGACCAACACCTACAAGATCTTCACCAAGCTTTCTCAAAACTACAATACCTGCACAAGGAAATAAGGACACAGATCAACAGAGCCAGACGTGTACCCAGAAGCCTGCTGCTGCAAGACAAGCCCAAGAAAGAAAACAAAAGAATACCACGGGCCATCACCTACAGTCCTCAGTTAAAGCCTCTCCAACGCATCATCAGTGATCTACAACCCATCCTGGACAACAATGCCTCACTTTCACAGGCCTTGGAAGGCAGGCCAGTCCTGGCCCACAGACAACCCGCCAATCTCAAGCATGTTCTCACCAGCAACAGCACACCGCGCCATAATAACTCTAACTCAGGAAACAATCCATGCAACAAACCTTGATGCCAACTCTGCCCACATATCTACACCGGCAACACCATCACAGGGCCTAACCAGACCAGCCACACTATCACTGGCTCATTCACCAGCACATCTACCAATGTAATATATGCCATTATGTGCCAGCAATGTCCCTCTGCTATGTACATCGGCTAAACTGGACAGTCCCTACGAAAAAGGATAAATGGACACAAATCAGATATCAGGAATGGCAATATACAAAAACCTATAGGAGAGCACTTCAATCTCCCTGCACACACAATTACAGATTTAAAAGTCACCATATTGCAACAAAGAAACTTCAAGACCAGACTGCAAAGAGAAACTGCAGAGCTGCAATTCATTTACAAATTTGACACAATCAATTTGGGACTGAATAGAGATTTTGAACCGCTAGCCAACTACAAAAGCAGCTTCTCTTCTCTCGCTATTCACACCTCCAGTTCAGCTGCTAGAGGAATACCTCACCCTCCCTGATTAGAGATAACAAGCTGGTTCAGCTTCATTGGACTAACCCTGTTATCTCTAACCTGGTTCTTGCCTACCTATTTATACCTGCCCCTGGATACTTCCACTGCATGCATCCGACGAAGTGGGCATTAGCCCACAAAAGCTTATGCTTCAATACTTTAGTTAGTCTTTAAGGTGCCACAGGACTTTGTCACTTATATTTAGCAAGCATCTCAAAGAAGCCGAGACCAATTTTTTATAGACATATAAAGTTACATTTGTAAACCTCAATGGTCTCTCTCACATGAGAACAGTTACTTATATGTCTCTAGAGGATCGAGCCCTATATACTGCACCCTGGGGTGTTTTTCTTTCACACATACACACACACACACTAAAATATATCTCCATTGTTTACATTTGAAGAAGAAAGAGCATCCCACACACTGCAGCATAGCAACTGGCAACACTTTTTAATGGTTCTAATTGTGCTGGTACATGTAACAGCATTGAAATAGATTTTTTTAAAACTATGCTCTAGTTCAAAAGGAATTATTTGGGGGTAAATGCAATAGCTGGTTATATAGGAGGTCAGATTAGATTATCACAGGTATCTTCTGATTTTGGAATCTATTAAATCATGCAACCATGTCTGGGGTGGAACAACTGATACACCAGGGAAAGATAGCCGCATCAGAGCAAATACCCTTTTAATACAGAAAGTGGGCTACGAGATCTTAAACACAGCATTACAAAATGTCATGGATTTTAATCAACCTACACCTACTCCGAACTTTGGGACACATGAAAGTAAAAGACCAAACGGGTTCTTGGTTGGGTGATAACATGTGTATGATAATTGTACCGTGCTCACTTCACCGTCCGTGCCGGGAGAGCGGGCGGAAGGTGTCTTTGCTGCCTATGTTTTCAAAAGCAACTGGTGGGATTTGGGAAGGGGTGCCTAACAGGAGACCTGCTTGCATGGGCTGGGCCCTTTACAGGGTAAAAAGCTGGAGCCCCAAATGCTTCACAAAACGTCGGTCCCGGCGTTTCGGATACGGTCAGGACGGGTAGGGTGGCCACCCTGGAGGCGGGGGAGCCTGAGTATCCCTCTCACCCCCCGGCCCGGGGAGGTCACAGAAAAGGGCGCTCGGCTTCCTACGCATGTGCCTGGCCCAGCAGCACGCCCGCCCGCCCCGCAGAGCAAAGGCTGAGCCGGGTCTAGGGGAACGAGTGAGGTCACCATCGCCCCCGCCCTGCAGATTTTGGGAGCCGCTGCCAGACTCAGCGAGCGTGCAGGGAGGGGAGGGGCGGAGCGGGGGGGGGGAGTAAGCCCAGAGCTACTCTCTGATCTGGGCTTTCACCACACACTTGGCCTTTCACTCCGGCAAGGAACAATCTGAAATTTAACAATATCTGTGTTTATTTAGTCCAAACAGATCGATTTACTCAAAGTTCAAAAGGCCCCAGCTAAACCCACCCAAGTTATCTGGGGCGAATCAGCTACTGCTAATTATCGCCCTGCTCAGCGGGAACGAACTGTGGCACCGGGCATTTCAGAGAAGGGTCGGGGGATGCCCTATGTTCTCCCTAAAATGCCTGGTCCGTCCGCCGCGGGCCATGCTAGGAGTTGTAGTCTTTTGTCCTCCCACCCCTTCCAGTTTTCTGGGGGTATTGAGACAGTCCCGCCTCCTAGAACTACACTTCCCAGAAGGCTGTGGGGCGACCTCATCCACGTACCGTCGTCTTATCCTCTGTGACTACGACCCCCAGACGGCACCACCGCTCCGAGGCGGGGAATGGGAAAGAGAATTCGGCCGGAGAGGGAGCGGGCTGCGGCTGCGCAGTTCGTGGCTTCCTGAGTGGCTGGCGGCGGCGGCCATTTTGTAGTGCTGCCTCCCTCTCCTGCTCGGACTGCGGTGTCGGGACCTGGCGTGGGGGCGAGCCGGAGCGAGGGGAGCTGGGGCCCTCACCTTCCCTTCCCTTCTCAGTGCGCGGCGGAGCCCCCCAGCGCGCCCCCCGGAGACAGCTACGAACGGCCCTCACACGCCGTGATGGAAGACGACGGGCAGCCCAGGACCCTGTGAGTGGAGCGGGAGCCGGGCGGGGAATGGGGGCCCAAGGGGACTGGCCTAGAGCAGCCCGGGTCCCGGGTGGAGTAGGGCTTGGAGGACGCCGCGGGCTAGAGGGAGGATATAGACTGGGGCGGGAGGAGGTGATTCAGAGAGTGGTGCGGGACGTGCTGCCATAGCATGAGGGGCCTGGCCGGCGGGAGGCGGATATTGACGGGGGCGCGAGGAGAGACCACAGAAAACACTGGCGAAAGGAAGGGGAAGGTGGGAGATTTTGACGGGAGTTGGGGCGGGGGCACCGGACCGAACCGAAATTGCAAGAAGGAGGGAAGAGGAAGCTACAGAAACTGGGAAAGGGGGAGGAGAGAACACATAACCTGGAGGAAAGCAAAAGATATTGACGGGAGAGGGCCATGGATGATATTGGGGGGATAGCTCAGAAATTGGAAGTGTGGGAAGGGGGAGGAGTAAAATACTGATTTTTTTGGGGTGGGAGGATGAGGATATTGACTGGCAGGAGGGAAGGATCCACCAACTGAAAAGCAAAGTGCTAAAACTGAAGTGAGGTAGGAGGAGGAAGCTAGGTTGGATGATCCTGAATTTGGGAGGGAAGTGGAGAGTCAGAAGCCGTGTGAGTATAGAGGGAGGCACTAGAGAGATCCAGAATCGTGAATGGGGTACATAATCAATGGCTGACAGTTTCGAGGAATGCATTCTCCTTATTGTACTCCTGAGGCTAAGGGCAGAAGTAATAAGGTAGGCATGAACGTTGGCCTGCTTTGTTATTGTGACTAAACCCTCCCTTTACCCATCTGAATTGTATATGTGGCAGAAGAATGCCCACAGCTACTCCAAGGTAAATGGATTTCTCATGGATCTAGTTTGTGGTGTCATGAAACAGATGTTCATTGTTTCATCTTCTTTCCTGGGGTGAGGTGAAGATCATTGTTCTTCCCCTAAATCTGGGTGTTTAGAAAAGTCATTTACTTTTTTCCTCCATTTCTTATATGGTATGTATTTTGCTAGACACTGTCATGAGAAATCACTACATCTTGAGGGTGTCAGTGTGTGGTAACTTACTAACAGCTTGAAGGTTTCCTAAGCAAATGAGTGTAATCTTAAAAAAAACAAAAACAAAAAAAAACCTCCTTAAAAATAAACAAATATGAAGTTTTGAGTTTCTTAGTTTGCTAATAGACACATTGAAATCTGCTGTGCTTTAGTTATGTTGGAATATTTTGTTGTATTACTAAGTTATATGGGGGCACGTGAAAAGTATAAATAGGGACTCTTTATATGCCTTTTAAAAAGTCTAAAATGAGTTTTTGTTCAAACTGTTTTCAGCTAATTTATAAACTCAGCTACCTCTGCCAGTTTTGAAGAACAGTATATACTATTTGAAATGCAAAGGGTATGACTTAGACTGTGTATGTGGACAAGAAAGAGATTGCCCTTTTGTCTGCCTGTTTTGGGAAAATAGCTTTGAAATGACCTTTGGGGGCTAATTTGAGTTGTTAAGACACTTAAAAATGCAGACTGAGTTGGGAATAAAATTGGTCTCTAACCAATTTTATTTTTCTAGGTGATATTGTCTGTCTCTTTCCCTCTTCTTCCTCAATCCACAAAAGTTGGATTTGATTATTCCTGATTTAGCATAACAACAAGTACAGGCCTGCGTTTGCTCTTTGAGGTACATACTTTGAGTCCTTCTACCCCAAATAACTTTTAGAAATGGATATTGACTGCCTACAGAGACTTGGAATTCACTTATGAAAATGGGGAATAATCTTATGATTTTTTTTTAAGTCGGGGAAGGAGAAAGAGTAAGGTGCACAATGAGGTTTAATTTAGTTTAATTTTAATCCTCCTGACTTCCACTCTAAAAACAGAAGTAAAAAAACTTCTGGGAATGGTAGAAGTAGGCTAAGTTTTAAATATGATTTGCCAGCTGCTGCCAAGTTCTGGAGTTGAGTTAGTAGTTTATATTTTTGACTGAGGTGTTTGGAAGTGAACAAGTTTGACCTTTAGCCATTTAATGACAAGATTACATTTGTGCGAAGATGTCTGAAATAACACCTCAGAAGAGCTGCAGAAGAAGGTTGAATAATCACACATGATTATATCTCTGTTTAATTTGTCAAGTTAATATACAGCAAGTGCTTTTCTTAAAATGCAAAAAAATTTCTTCTGCATAATAATATAAAAAATCCTGCCGTAGAATTGCTTAGACATTCCATTCATCTCTAGCTTTATCTGAAATAACAATAACATTTCTAAGTTTAGGATTCTCACTTAAATACTCATCTTGTGGGGTTTTTTTAAGATTATTATCCTATATTAAACCATTCATGCATAACATTCATGCCTTTTCATTTGAACAAGATGCTCGCTGACATCTAGTACCAAGTAGTAATATTGCGCATTGAACTCAAAGTAATTTTCTCTAAAGTAAGTAGTAGATATTTTATCTTTAAACCAAATGGACCAATTGTATAATCACATGGTCAATAAAATAAGTGTCATGGTTCTGTGCCTATGTGGTATTTCACTTACCAGAGAAAATATAGCTCAGGATTTGCCACTCTGGAAAATACTGTCTGCTACGGTTTTTTCTCCTATAGACACCTGCAAGCTAGGGATCAAATGTTTTAATTGGCAAAAAAAAAACAAAAACCCAAAGGTCCTAAGTAATTGTTTTAAATATTAATTGCCTACGGTGTTTAACTTATTTTTCAATATTTCAAGTGGTATTATGTTGCTTTCTGGTGTTTAATGACTTTCATAATGGTTCAAAGTATCTGAAATACTAGAAAATAAAGAGCATTTAACTCTGTTAGCAGGCTTTTATATAAATTTGAAACAAATTATAGTTGGCTCACTTGTTAAAAGAAATGGTAGTATTTTGATAAATTGTCAGCTTATTTTTATAACTTGGCATAACATGGCAGTATGATAAAGAAGAGAGAACTGTATTTACCTCAGTGGTGCCTCATATAATGGTGTCTGGATTCTGTTCAGAGCCTCTCCTTATTAACATTTATATAGAAAGTAATGGCAAAAAAGTACTTTTGAATTGATCCTCAATGCCACGCTGGTTGTGACTTAAATCAGTAATAAAATATATTACAAATATCTGATCCATGGGATGCTGACCTAAAACTATTAAACTTTGAATCTCAAACTTCATTTAAAACCAAGTCCCATAGATAAAGGTAATTTTATTTCAACTGAAATTTTTTATGGATAGCTTCCATTTCTGGAATCTACAACATGGAATTTCCAAAACATTTCCTCTTTTTCTGTAGCTCACTAGCAGTATCTGTGAGATGACTCCATCTGACCAAGTAAGAGAGTTGGAATTCATGTGAAATTTTCATCATATAACTTTCCCCTTTTCTTACTCCTCCCGGCAATCAATCAGTATCCACCTTTAAGGTAGAACTGGGAAGAACTTTGACAGGCCAAAAAGAAAGAGCTATGAACATAACTGTCCTACTCGTCTACTGTACAGTGATAAAAAACATATCACCCTCATAGCTCTGTTTAATCCTCAGCCTTGTTGATTGTTGATGCACTCTGCTTTTAGGATTTTTCTTCTACTCTCTTAGTATACCATACTATTATCCGGTTGGTTATAGTAATACAAAAAGTGTGGAAGATCATGAAAATAGTATTTTTAAAAGCACTTGCTTTGCTCCAAACATTATATTACATAGTTCTGCAAACTTAGTATTTTATAGTCTAAATAGATAGTACAACTTTTAAACTATACACAATTTACATTAGAAAACCTTTCTAGGCTGGCTGCATGTTACAAGTGGCTGTTTCCCTGGCTGTTGTGAAATCACGAGTACATTGGCTTGCCATTCAAGCCAAGCTGGTGTTTTGTGGCTTCACGGGGAGTGGATTTTGGTAGCAAGACTTCAGTTCCAAAGGTGTTGGTTGAATGTCTTCCTTACCCTGGATATTTGGGATATTCATGTTCTTTACACCAAAGTTGCTTGATATTTATATTTTGTTATGTCATCTTTGAATATATTGGGGGCAGTGCTAATATTAAGTACAAAGACTACAGAAAAACATTGAAGCTAAATCTTGATCTTTAACTCCCACTGGCCCAAACTTGTATAAGTTTGCATGACCAAAATTGTTCATGTAGTTCTAAAAATCTGGACTCTGCAGATATTGCTATGCTTATGTTATTTAACATTGTTGTTGACTGGTCTGAGGGTACATCTACACTGCAAAAACAAACAAAACCATGAATTCAAGTCTCAGACTATTGATCATCTGTCTTGAGGTAATAGGGCTTCTGTTAAAGGGCTAAAACGAGCATTGTAGATGTTCCTGTTTTGGAAGGAGCCTGGGCTTTGAAACCTAGCCCCAAACTGAAAGGGAACATCTACACTGCTATTTTTAGCCACATAGTCTGAGCCTAAGTCAGTGAAAGTTGGCTCTGAGATTTGCTGTAGTTTTTAGGGGGGTTTTTGGGTAGTATAGATGTACATGAATCTATAGTAGTGCAGTTTCAGAATGGTAGCAATTTGAGAATAGTGTTAACTGCTTTTTGTCTATTTTTTTTTATAACACTGAAAGCTAAAGGAAAACATACAATAATATAGAGTGGTGCAATTGTCTGTTACGCATTTAGGGAATTTTTAAAAACTTGTTCTTAAGCCAATAAAGCATTATACCTCCTTCAGATCTAGGAGTTAGTTGACCCAGAGTAGTGTTGCTTTTTTCCATAAGAAAGCAGCTTACAAAATGGCTAAAACATGAGTTATAGCAAGTTCTTAAAAATAATTATGAAAAAGGTTTAGTAGTTATATAAACCTGCCTACTGTCCTTTTTGGAAATTTATTAAATTAGTATTGAGTAAAGCTTATGTTCATTCCTGAAAAATGATTTTTCTAGTTTCTTGCCAGCATGAAAGAGTTTTTATTTTGTGTAGTTTTTGCACAGTATTAATATACATATTGGAATAATGCTCTTTCTGGTCTTTTACTGTATTGCAAGTGTCTTCTTCCCTCGTTTCTTTGAGTCAATGGAGATAAAGCCAACATGATTTCATTGTGTTTATTTTCATGTTTGTGCAGCACAGTTGATGAATGTGGACTATGTATACCATTTGGGAATGTGTTAGCTTATGCTGTTAGCAGAGGAAACACAAGTGCTCATTATGTAGGTCCTACAAAAATAATGGTTATTTCTTGACAATAATTTTTTTTATTTATAATCTGGAGGTTATTTTTGTCTGATTCTAGTAACATCTTCAAAGGTTAAATTTTGGGTTCCGACTCTGAATAGTTTGCAAATTTTTGAAACATTAAGCATCGTTTAGTCTATTTTTAAAAAATTTAAACTAATTTTAGTATGGCCTATATTTATGTAGTTGTGGCTAGGTAACCTAGAAAAAAGTTCTAAATGTTGTATTGCAATTCAGTGAAAGATGTGATATGTACTGGCAGCAGTGTTACAAGTAGTGACAGAAATGTAGTTCTCAGTGTTTGTGTAGCTGGCTGCTGTATATTTTTATGTATTTTAAAAAAAGCCAAATAGCTGGTTTGTCTGGATATCTTTTTTAAAAAAGTTGCTTGTTCAGTGAAACTTATTCTAAAATGTTATGACCATTAGTTTCTGACAGTGAATTTTCCCTACTATATATAGAATTGATTTTGTAAATATGGATGCATATTCTAAATACAAAAGTTTATATCCAGGTGATATCTAAAAAAGTTGTTGTGGACCCCAATTAAAATTTAAGACCTCATTGAGAGATTAGAGAAACAAATATTTTCCATTGACTGAAACAATAGTTAATAAATGCTGTTTTTAAACCTAAATGGTTTTGCACCAGTATCACATAAATCTAAATCAAGAGAGAACCTATCAAGTAATGTCGATTTCAGTGCCACTGGAGTAGAAGACTGACCAATAGGGAATTATAACATTGCCAGAGAGTTAATTTTAGGCTTTTCAAAGGTAATAAACAGACAAAAGGGAGTAAATCTAAGTGTTTAAAAAGTGATTTGAAAGATATTTGGTGTTTCCCATTTGTTAGTTGAAGGAAGCAACTTTTCGAACAGGCTTTAAATAGCGTTCACTTGGTGTATGGTGATATTCCTTCTTCCATGTTTATCCATATGTATTAAACTTCATAGTGAAGTTGTTTGAAAGTGATACAGTAACTCCCTACTTAATATCCTCTGGCTTAATGTTGTTGCAATCTTATGTCCCTGCTCAGTTACAGAACATACTGCATTTAAAGTTGTGCAATGCTTTGCCATAATGTGGTTTGGCAGCCTGCTTTGTCCACAGCTGGCAGTCTCCCTATGCCACCTCACTATCCTTCAGCGCCTCCCACCTGCCAGCAGACCCTGGATATCAGTGCCTTCAGCCTTCTTCTCCCGCCTCCTGCCCGCAGCAGTCTGCTGATTTGCCATGGGCAGGAGGCAGAGGACCGAGGGGGAGCCTGTATGCTGTGTCCTCGCTCCTTCCTCCTGAACATCGCAGAACAGCTAATTGCTGAGAGCAGGAGGCAAGGGAGGGAGGGGGAAGAGCGAGGACACAGTGTGCAGAGTAAAGGGGGAAGAGTGATGGGGTAGGAGAGGTGGGTTAAGGGTGAAGGTTTGGGGGGAGGGTTGGAATGAGCGGGCCAAGGGTTGAGCCCTCCTCCCGCCCCTGGTGCAGAGTAGGGGAAGCTGCCACTGCTAGCCCTCAGCACCTTTAGCCTCCTTGCCTGTCTCACTGTCTGCAGTGCCCGTGGCTGTGCCTGTGTGAGGTAAGGCTCGGGAACCTCCCGAGCATAGAACTGTACTATACTGGCCAAAAAAAAAAAAAAATTCCCTGGAACCTAGCCCCCCCATTTACATTCATTCTTATGGGGAAATTGTATTCATTTAACATCGTTTCACTTAAAGTCGCATTTTTCAGGAACGTAACTACAACGTTAAGTTACTGAAGAGTTACTGTACACTAAAGCGAAATGTCTCTGATCTAACAGGCATTCTTAAATACTTAAAGTTGGGCGGCATTGTGATACTCTTAAGTTGTAAATATACCTACTTGATGTGAATGTTACTGTGTTCCGGATTGGAGGTGTTATTGACAAATGAACACACTGAATATCGTACAATTTTTACACACAAATTCAGTTCCGTATCTGCATTTAATTTCTGAAATTTGATAATTCAAATGAGAACATGTGGATTTTCAGCATGACATAGCTTTATCTTTTGTGGAGGTGAATTCTAGTCTCTCAATTAGCTTTGAGTATTGAAGAAAGTAGATGAACTTTCCTGTTGGAGTTTGAGTAGAAACTTTTTTTAACCTGAAATTGACCAACTAATACACAACTTTCATGACAATTCCAAATTTAAAAGTGTAAGTACTAAAAAGTTCTTAAGTTTTTTTTTTTTAAAAAAATGTGAAAAGGCAGTGTTATAGTTAGTATCAGAATGACTTTTGGTCAAAACTTGTAAGAATGTATGGTGCATGTGTACTTCTTTTTTTTTAATACACTTACCACAACAGATGCCTAATGAAATACTCCTTGTCTATACTACCCTCTAAGCTATGTTGCTTGTTAGTGTGTGTGGTGTTTTCGCCCCAAATTGCTAGATGCAATAGAACCAAAGAACTGAACGATCTAGCTGTGAGATAATTTGTCATCTTCACATGCGACTGAGTTATATATCAATACAATATTAAGAAATATGATGTTGATATATAAAATATTTTTTCCTACCCTCCAAAGTGGTGTTAGGCAGCTAGTCAGTGGATAGCAAAACTTGATTTTTAAACATCATTCCCAACTTGATTGTTCTCCGTTTTTTGTTCCTGCTGACAAAAGTAGTACTGCTATCTATTATTACATGACTGTTTCTAGTTTCATGATCTCAGTGGCATTGCCAGTCTTATAATTTAGGAAACTTGTTATTTTAGTAACTGTGAATAAGTTCATATGCAAATATTGTAAAGTATTTTGTTCAGTGTGGGATATTTAAAAGAAGGTTTTATATAGAAATCATATAATATGCTAAAATCTATTATAAACTTGAAGATAAAGTTGCTGGATTTAAAATATTGTTTATTTCCTTGTGTAGCTATGTAGGAAACCTCTCCAGAGATGTGACTGAAGTACTTATACTTCAGTTATTCAGCCAGATTGGACCATGCAAAAGCTGTAAAATGATAACAGAGGTAAGGCCTTCCATTTCCAAATATAGCTTACTGGTTTTGCAGGGATATGCTGCCAATCTGATTTTCTGCATTTTTATGCAACACTAGTTTATGGTGGAATGTAGCTTCTTAGGCAAACTGTATTTGTAGAACCCTGTACGGATACAAATTTATATTCACAGAGGCAGATATAAATTGGTATCTGCAGAACCAAGGGCTCTCCCGGGAACTGCAGCAGTGAAAGGAGCAGAATGTAGGGCTGCCACTCCCTGCACCGACAACTTCTCTCCTCCTCTGTACTGTCCCCAGCCCTGCCCCTTCCATGCAGCTTTCTCTCTCTCTTGTCTGGGTGTGTGTGTGCCACTTGAACACAAGACGTGACCAGGAACAGCTTCTGGTGAGCTGGTACCATCCCAGTAGACGGGGATGGGGGCAGTACAGCCGTGCTGAAGGAACTCTTGGGAATGGCAGCTCCACATTCTGCTCCTTTTGCTGCTGCAGTTCCTGTGAGAGCTCTGCAGTTCTGAGGATACTCATTTATATCTGCGGATATCCGCGAGTATGATTTTGTATCTGTGCAGGGCTCTGTGTATTTGGACTCAACGCTATGCATGACTCAGCAGTTGTCAGTTGGTGCTCAAAGGCTGTTATGTGATGAGACAGAGCTTTTGTTACCATGTACTCTTTAGGAATAAGCTCTTTCTAAGACAATCTTCAGCTTGTATAATTGAGTATTGGCATTTTTTGATTTCACGACAGCTTAATGGGAATTTCTAGTACAGCAGACATCTTAACCCAGTCTTTATAGTTCTATGTTTTTAATAACCATAGATGGTTAAATGGAGTTATAGTAATAAATACTGTAGATAAATTCTCAGTCACCACATGGTCACTTCCTTACCCAGTGACTTTAGCAGCTGTCAGGAAACAGTCTAGAGTGGATGAAGTGTTTGAGATATTCCAACATCTTTCACTGACCCAGGATTCTTCAGCCGGTCAAGTCAAGGACAGCTAGTAATCTGACATATCTATCTAATATGAAAGAAAATAGATGAATAAGAGTAGAATCAGTGCCATTTTCTTAGTCAAATTACAGGTTTCACCTGTCATAAAGTATTCAAATGTGCGGTGCGCATTTATGGCCTTTAAAGTGTGTGTGTTCAAAGTTCACCCTAAATTCGTTGGCCTGTAGTAGTACCAAATTTAAATGCTTGCTTTTAGAAATTATTAACTGGCATCTTTGTCTTGTCTGAATTTCAGGAATGCAGATTGAGAGAAAACAGAAAATGGAATGTATGATGTGTGTCTGTTAGGGAGGTTCTCTAAAAACAGCATGCTAACATTTGTATTTTATATTGTACTTAATATACTGCAAATATTTGTCTGTGGTAATTGCCTCATTTAGATTTAAATTGAAATATTATGCTGGAGGTACAGTAAGTCAGTTCAACAGCCTTTAATTTGTGGAAATGCATTTCAAGACTAGTTTGGGTAATAGGTACCTTAAAACACTTCATTCCCATTTGTACACCTTGAAAATGAATACAGGTTGAGCCTATCCTGTCGTCCTCTCTAAAATCAGTGTTTAGTCCTCATCTTTTCATGGGCACTAAACTAGCTATCCTATTTAAGAGCATCTTGCTCAAGACCTACTCACCAACTTATCTTTCATCTCCCTTAATGGAGATAGTATTGAATGAATCCACCTGTGATGGTGCATACTTTCTTCCCTAGGACTAATTAGCATACTGCTTTCCTTTGCTCTCAGTTCTGTGTTTCCATTTTTGTTATCCTGCTTGTAAAAGACATGAACCAAGTAGTCAAAAATGACTAGAGATTTTAGGTGCCCATCTTGAGATGCTCTGAATTGGTTTGATTTTTTTCAGAGGATGTCTGCTCGGTAGTTTTTGCAAATTGAGGCCCTTAAAGGTATCTTGAATTGGGCACCCAAAAACTGTGGTATTCAGAATTACTCCTTAAAGGCCCTCCTTTGAAATGAGTGTGAAAATAGGGTAGATTCTAATGGAAGAATAAACTCTAATACATGCACTATGGATCCTGAGTTTCGTCCATTCTTCCTCTTCATGCAGCAGGAATGTAATGGGAAGAGAGAGAGAGAGGGGGCTTTAAGCCTCACTTTTATCTGTGGTGTTCTGAGGCACCTGGGGACCTACCCGACTCCTGGTGGTTAGCACGCTCTAAGATAACTCTAAGATATACTTCCCAAGGCCTCCAGCTACATCCTGTCCTCCTGACATGTCTCTATCACTGAGAGGCTGAGATGGAGGGCCACGTAGAGCTCGTGTTGTGGCTCTGTACCAGTTGGTAGACACTCTGTACTGAAGGTGTTTTGAAAGGCTTTTTCTACCCTCCTTATTGTCCGTTAGGGCCAGACTATCCTGTTCTCCTATGTAAATATCAGAGATGTGAGTGAGTGACAGCCTTCCTTTGTATCTCTTTGGAAACTATATTTGAGCACATATTATCCCTTAAATAGGCATTACTTTGCATATGAACCAACATATTGGCTAATAACGGTTAAAGCAGTGAAATAAAGACCCAGTCTCTACATTTTTGCTGGCTATCTGGAGAAAGTGCTGCTGTGCAGGAGCACGGTGGGTTAGCAATTAATTTACAACAGAAATTTTCCTATACATGTGAAAGAAGGCAGAAGGGAAAATGGGGTTCTTACAGTGAACTTAATTTTGTTTTAAATTAGCTGTTTTTCAGAACTTGCTTTATGAGCTGTTTGGTCCTGAAATTGCACATGCACTATCAGTAACGTAGATATCCCAGTGTAAAACTCCCCAACTTAATGCACATTGCAAGTGTTTTTCAGAAAGCTGAAAACCTAGTGTTTGAATTTCATACTGTAATGATGATTGTGATTTGATTGGTTTTTCGGAAGTCATTGACTTTTTTTACATTTAATATTGCTGCTTAGCAATTAGTAGTATTTGACAATAACCTGAAGTGCAGATGGGGCTGTTTGTACCCTTCTTTTTCCCTGCTTCAGAATATCTAAAGAAAGTCGGACAGGTTTATCTGCTTGATTTTTACATTCGAAATTCAGATTTCTCCAACTCCAGCAGTTCCTAGTATACAGTATGGGTGATTGGAGACCATATAGCATTAAGATATCACAAGTATCGAGACTAAAACTTGACCAGTTGTGAAGAGAGGATTTTTAGTCACTTTTACGCTTTACTATTAACTCATTGACTCCTTTAAAAGGTATTTGGATTCAGCTGTAGACACGGTTAAATATTTTCACTTACTGGAGCTAAGAGAGCTCCCACTCTAGTTTTCTGGTCTACCAAGGAGTCCTTTGGCAAATAAAGGAAAGATTTTGTCAATCAGAAGGAGGAAGAATAAAAACTTGAAGGGGATAGGTGGGAATTATAAACCTTTCAGGCTTTCTTTGTATGTGTTAAAGATGCAAAATTTCCCAAACCCATTTTTCCCCTCTGCAGGTAACCTTAAGGTAACTTGGTATGTGTTAATCTTAGTAGATTAATGCTAAATGAAGGCTTAAACATGGATTAACTTTGATAAGAAATATCCACATTTTTGAGTATAATTGAAATGTCTACAAAAAGAGTTGAATTTTGAAAATTAGAGTTCAATATATTACATTCTTAGTGTTATGTAAAAGGTTATATCTTATACTAATGAAATAACACTGTTAAAGTTTCTAGCTATAAGTAATATTTTTTCCTGGATTTTCTTCTCAGCAACCCGATAGCAGAAGGGTCAACTCTTCTGTTGGATTTTCTGTTTTGCAGCATACAAGCAATGACCCTTATTGCTTTGTGGAATTTTATGAACACAGAGATGCAGCTGCTGCATTAGCTGCTATGAATGGGAGAAAAATTTTGGGAAAGGTAAGTTGTGTATAAAAATGCTAATTTTAATTAGATTTATGTAAAATATTTAAATTATGATGTGAAGAATTTCACTGAACATGATTGAGAGTTGTACTCAAAATAAATAAATCCTCTGGTGCCTTAAAAAATTGTATTCTTTCTATTGGAGGAGAACTTGTGTAGCTTAACATTTGTAAGTGGCCTTTGAGTGTACATTCATTTCTAGTTTTATGAATTTATGCTAAATCTTACATTTATTTTCAGGAGGTCAAAGTAAACTGGGCAACAACCCCGAGTAGCCAGAAAAAAGATACATCCAGTAAGTAATATCACAGTATTACTTTGTGAAATATTTTACAATAGTGTAAAAATAGGTTGCAGTGACAAATATCGTTGTATTTTACCTCTCATGCTGAGTTTTATTAGCAGAAGTACACACATTCGTGTTTTTCAATTGAAGTCTTAAAATGTTCTCTGTATCTTACTCTATTTTACAAATAGTGGAAACTAAAGAACATAAGAATGACCATCCTGGGTCATACCAACGGTTCATGTAGCCCAGTATCCTGTCTTCTGACAATGGCCAATTCCAGATGCTTCAGAGGGAATGAACAAAACTGGGTGATTGCTGAGTGATCCATCCTGTCTTGTCCAGACCCAGTATCTGGCAGTTAGGAGCTTAGGGACAGCCAGAGCATCAGGTTGAATTCCTGACCATCTTGGCTAATAGCCATAAATGGACTTATCCTCCATGAACTTACCTAAATCTTTTTTGAACCCAGTTATATATTTGGTCTTCACAACTCCCACAGCAATGAGTTCCCACAGGCTGACAGTGTGGTGTGAAGAAGTGCTTTCTTACATTTTGTTTCAAACCCACTACCTATTAATTTCATTGGGTGACCCCAATTTCTTGTGTTATGTGCAGGGATAAATAACACTTCCTTATTTCACTTTCTCCACACCGTTTATGATTTTATAGACGCCTATCATATCCTCCCTTAGTTGTCTCTGCTAAGTTGAACAGCCCGAGTCTTTTTAAGCTCTCCTCATACGGAAGATATTCCGTACCCCTATTATTTTGGTTGCCCTTCTCTGCACTTTTTCCAATTCCAGTATATCTTTTTTGAGACGGGGCAACTGCGTGCAGTATTCAAGGTGTGGGCATACCATGGATTTATATAGCATCATTATATTTTCTGTCATCTGTCCCTTTCCTACTGGTGCTTAACATCTTGATAGCTTTTTTGACTGCCGCTGCATGTTGAGCACATGTTTTTGGAGAACTACAATTACTACCAAGATCTCTTCTGGAGTTGTAACAGCTAATTTAGTCCCTATCATTTTGTATTTATATTTGGGATTATGTTTTCCAATGTGCATAACTTTGCATTTATCAGCACTAAATTTCATCTGCCATTTTGTTGCCCAGTCATGCTGTTTTGTGAGATCCCCTTGTAGCTCTTCAGTCAGCTGTGGGCTTAATTATCGTTGTATAATTTGCAAACTTCTCCACCTCATCGTTTATACCTTTTTCCAGACCGTTTATGAATATGTTGAAAACGGCACTAGTCGCAGTACAAATTCTTTGGAGAATTTGCTATTTACCGCTCTTCACTGTAAAAACTGAATATTTATTCCTACCCTTTGTTTCCTGTCTTTCAACCAGTTATTGATCCAAGCGAGGACCTTTCTTTTATCCTATGACTCCTTACTTTACTTAAGAGCCTTTGGTGAGAACTTGTCAAAGGCTTTATGAAAGTCCAAGTACACTATACGCACTGGATCCCCCTTATTCACATGTTTGTTTGATATCCTCAAAGAATTCTAATAGATTGGTGAGGCATGATTTCTCTTCACAAAAGGCATGTTGATTTTTTCCCAACAAATCATGTTCATCTGTCTCTCTCAATTCTGTTCTTCACTATAGTTTCTACCAATTTACTTGGTACTGAAGTTAGACTTACTGGCCGGTAGTTGCCAGGCTCACCTTTAAAAATCTGAGATGGAGAAGTTAAATTACTGTTGAATGTCTGATGGAATCCTTAAATTAAATTTCCTGGGAGTTCCTGGGTCCCAGTTCTTTGCTCAAACTCACTTCCTCAGAAATATGAAAGGAGTTAATTTACTAGATAGCAGTTAAATATTTGATTAGATAATGTTTTATTTGCAGATCACTTCCATGTGTTTGTTGGGGATTTAAGTCCAGAAATAACAACAGAAGATATCAAGTCAGCATTTGCTCCTTTTGGTAAAATATCGTAAGTATCATAATCAATACTGCAAACATCAGTTCAGGAAAAACTCTAGCACAAGTTTGTTTTTTGTCTGAAATAGTATTTCTTCATCTTTTTGCAAATTGTATGATAAGGTTTTCATTATATTGGGGTGGGTGGTGAGATATCTTCATTTCAGGTTTTGCATCAGATGTTTGTAAATACAATTAATGAATTCTGTTCTCCAATCTAGTTGAAAGTAGCATGCTTTTAACCTAATTTACATATAAAGGTCATTCTGGTTTTTCGTAGAATAACCAAAAAATAACAAATCAACATCTCTTGTTAGTGTGACTAATTTTTTTGCTTAGTGTTTGTGTGCAGAATAGTGATTTCAAAAATTACAAGTGGTGTGTATTCCATCAGATTTGCCTGTAGACAGTATAGGAAAGCAGGTAAATATCAAGGTATAATTTTGTGATGCAGTAAGTGTAGCTAGTTATAAAACTTAGATAAGTTGTATCTTGTATAAATGTAAGGTGTTTTTTCTGGAAGTATGAAATAACTTCTCAATTAATAGAAAGGGGGAGGGATATGTTTAAAAGTTCTATATTTCAATGAAAAAAATACTGTGTTTATATTTGTGCACACTTCTGCCAGTTAAGGGATAAATACCTATTTATATTACATATTTGAGATTAGATTTCAAAGCATCTGTTGTGTTTTAATTGAACATGTTAAACATTACATGAATTCTTGAAGTGCTAAAGCATGTATGTCTCTGAATAAGGTAGTGGCTTTAAAAAGTATATTGATCTCATATCACTTTCTTTTTAAAATCCTTAAAAAAAAAAAAAAAAAAAAAAAAGTTACACGTGGACTTTTTGTGCTAATTTACAGGACTATATTTCTGCTAAGAACAAAAATTCTCATTTTTCTTGCTCTGTACACTTAAATGAACCATAAACCTTAATTCTTATCTTCTGCTATTTTGTTGTTTACTTTGCTTTTTATCTCTAAATGTGGTAAGTAGTACTGTTTAAAAATCAATATAAAAAGAATACAGGTTTCTATTTCAGTCTATATTTATACCTGAGACCTGCAGTTTTTCTAAAGTCCAAGTCACAATTAAAAGTAATAGCATTCTGGTTATTTTGCAGAATTGCTCATAAGAATGGACAGGATCTTGAAGGCTAACTGCAAGGAACTGTGCACACTGGAACTCAGTTGTAGATTTTTTTCTCATTTCTATTTATTCTTATTATACATTATTTATATATACATATTTTAGTATTTACATTTTAACATTCTATATTCAGTGCAGTTCTATATTTCCAATCATTTTAACTTACTCACTAAAAATTTCTGTGTAAATTTGTTGTTTTCGTACTGGTGTGCTTAGCATTGTTGTTAGTTTTATTATCCTTTCTTAAATTTCTGAAAATGTCAATTTTTCAAAATTTACAGCTGCCCAAACTCCAAAATGATGGTAGAGAATTGACCAAGAAAAATAAAGAAATCTGTTAACCAGGCCATGTATGCCTTTTAATTCCTATTTTTTTTCCTCTTTTTCAATTTTTTAATATTTCATATATTTTGTATCACTAGGCAGAAGACATTTAACTATTTAGAAAATGCATGGTAAAGTAGATAGAACTGTTACAGTAATTTATAGAACAGTAAACCTTAGAGGACCCTAGCTAATAGAATATTAGAAAAGGAAACTTTGTTCCTTTTTAAACTTCGAATTTGATCATTTTAGTTTTAGCCAGAAGAGGTTATGTGGATAGGTTGCATGTTTATTACATGTTATTTTTTTGTCCTACTGCTTTTTTCTAACAGGTAAAGAAGCAATAGGGAGAGTTCAGGAATGGCTATAGTTTTAGGGTTAACTGAATTTATAAAAAAGAAAAACAAATATGCTCACAATACAGTGTGTGTGGTTCCTTTTAGTTTTTATTTTGAAGGTTAATAATAATTTCCTCATATAGCTGTGCTTCTTTTCACAGGGATGCACGGGTAGTTAAAGATATGGCAACTGGAAAATCAAAAGGCTATGGTTTTGTATCATTTTATAATAAACTGGTGAGTAACCACACTGCTGGAATAATCTTTATACAGACCTATATTTATCTCTTTATGTGATTACAGAGACTTGAAGTCATCTATATTTAAATTAAAAAAAAAAAATAAAGTTGAAAGTTTCAGGTACTAATCCTGCCAGTCAGCCTGCCAATTTTTGTAATTTTACAGGTGTGTTCCCCATTTTTTTAAAGCTTCTCCCCCCTCCCCTTCTTTTGCTGTGATTTCTTTACTAAAGATCCCTTTCCCATGGGAAAAAAATTTATCATTCGGGGAAAATATTGAAATTGACAATTGAAGTTGACAATGCCAAAACAAAAGGTAAAAACATACAGTAAAAGTGAAGAAAATCCCCCTGGAATTTTAAAAATAGTAGTAATGGGTAAAAATATTCCACACAGAAGTGACTTATGTTGACTATCCCTTTAATAGGATAGCTAAAATCTTATTTTGTAGAATTATATTAAATAAATACAATGTTCATCATTATTGATAAATCCTCACTATTTATGGGTACAAGGTCTCTTTTATAAAAAGTAATTTTAAGTTATACCATATGCTAACTAGAATATCTGAGAACATACTGTGAAACAAGTTGCCTACACAGGATAGCTGAGAAACAGCTATTTTTATACAGAAGTACTTGAGGGATTGTTTATATTGGTCCTCCATATTGCCTTCCTAAGCTTGTTCTTTGTACATTTCTCTTTTTCAATACAAACATTTCAGGGGCTTGAGATTATAATAAACATACATCTAGTGCTTTTGTTGTTGGAAATATTTCACATTTTCTGTCACTTTTGTAATGTTGAAGTTCAGTGATTTCATAGTTAAAAGGACATTCCATGATGAAAATAATATTAAGAAACCTTGATTTATTAAAATTGAAAACACTGATACTCTATGCTTTACATTTTACCACTTATGCTTTGTCTAATTGACACTTCTTAGTATAGACAACAAAAGTAGATATGTCTTTTTTTATCTTCTGATTCTCATGCATTATCATAAGGTTGTTTCGGTTTCCAACCCTGCAGAAACAATGCTTAGATGATTTATATTTATTTAGAGCCTTGATTGTTCCTTTTTTAAGAGTGTACCAGTGAAAAGTACAGTTCAGAACAGGACTTGGTATTTTCTTAGTGTCAGAGAGCACATACTTTTGTACCAGATATTTTAATTAAAAAACAACAAAACACTCTGATAAGAATACAAAAAAAAAGGGTGAGTTTGTTACTTTCTTGAGTGATAGTCTCTGTCGATCAGCCACTACTTATTTTAAAATTACTTCCTGCATGTGCCACCTGCTCTTCTCTAGTAGCCCTTTCTTTCTCTATCATATTTGAGTCTTATTTTCTTCCAAAAATATGAAACACTTAGAGCCAGTCCTACAAAGTTCTGAGTGCTTTGTGCTTTTTCACTCCTGAAAGTGCTCAGCACACTGGAGGACCAGGATCACTGTTTAATCTCATCTGCTATTGTTCCTGCTTTTGTCTTTATTAAGTACCTCCCAGTCTTCTCTGATTCATCCCCACATATTCTCAGCTTTGCACCTTGCATGTCAGGGAGATGGAACCTGTCCGAGCCCCCCATGACTTTGAAACAGTTTTCCAAACTATGTGCCATGTGACCCTGTCTCTCCTCTTTCAAAGTATCTACATTCAGTGGTGCACTTGTGAATTACGTCTGAATTAAGCTGTTCAGGCTGTGGACTGTGTCCGTTTTCCATGTTTGTATGATGATGTTTGCGCTTATGGCTCTGCAAATGTTGGACTACATTCAGAGGTGATGTAAGCTGAATACCAAGAAGGGGCAAACAGGAGGCTGTAGCAGGAAAAATGGGTAATAGGAGGTTGTTAGGTTGGGTGGTAGAGAAGTTGGGGCTGATCTTAATGTTAAAAATTACCTACAGTTCTGCCTTTTCAGAATGTAGTATTTCCTCTTACATCACCATTTACTATCAAAATTTTTAACCAATATGCAACCAAGTTGATAAAGGTTTTGAACATGAAAATGCTCTACCCTTTTGCAGCAATTTCTTCTTGGTATATAATTTGTAACCCTGGAAATCTGTGGGTCAGAAATGTGTTCATTATGAATATTGTAGATAAAGCAATAAGATCAAGGAAATTCATAATTGATTATGAAAGTTTTTCTGTATCGAAGTATAATAGGTTCTTGTTACTTTCCATCTGTTTCTATTAAATGCTTCTTTTGCATACTACATTCCCCATATAGTTATTGTTAAGAGACTAATTATAGTATCATTTGAGCTTTGTATAACTAACTTATATTTTGATTTAATTTATTTTAGTTCATATGATTACCAAAAGCAATATTATCTTTGTATAACGTTGATCAGGAGATCACTGCGTATTCAATTATAGGCTTTGTTTTTGTTAGCTTGTCTAGCTATAATATCCTTGCTATTTACCTGGCTTCAATTGTCTTCTGTTGTGTATTCTGTGCATTGGAAATAGCAGTTCACTAGTGAAGTAATTTTTTCATTACTGGATTTTGATGTTATTGCAAAATTTTATGATGTAGCTGCCTTTAATATATTAAATACCAAAGTCTTGAAACTGGAATAACTTTATTAGTAACTGGTGTTGCTGTTACATGTAAAGAAGTACATTCTCAAAAGTAGTAGGCTTGCCTATCATCTGTCCTTGTCCATGCATGTTGAATAAGTCTTAATTCTGATGTCCTTCAGGATGCAGAAAATGCAATTGTGCACATGGGAGGCCAGTGGCTGGGCGGCCGTCAGATCAGAACTAACTGGGCAACACGAAAACCACCTGCTCCTAAAAGTACACAAGAAAGTAAGATGCTTGTGTTAAGCTTGTATTAGCTCTCCAGTACATGTACTGTTATGTTGGACGTTACAATGTTCAGTTAGCAATACACATAAGCCACCAAATTCACTTAACTTGTAATTTAGTATGTGTTTGACTCCCAGATATTCAGGAATAAAAAGCCTAATATATTGAATTATTTTTGGTCTTATTTTTCCTGTTGGTCTGTCTTAAAATATTGAGATTTGTCAAATGTATAATTTTGTAATTATATAAAAATTATTGGAAAGCAGATCCTGTTTTGAAGTTTTAAAGTGACCCTTTCTGTGTGTAGATAGCACAAAACAGCTGAGATTTGAAGATGTAGTAAATCAGTCAAGTCCAAAAAATTGTACTGTTTACTGTGGAGGAATTGCATCTGGACTAACAGGTATGATTCACTTTTATTGGGGGTGGGTGGGATATTTTGAACAACTAATATGTTTGCAGCCCCAAGGTTGCTAATTAGTTGGTTAAAAATATCATCTGTTATAGATCAACTTATGAGGCAGACATTTTCACCATTTGGACAGATTATGGAAATAAGAGTTTTTCCAGAAAAAGGTTATTCATTTGTCAGGTAAGGCAGTTAAACTAAATCTATGATTGTTTAGTATATTAGTATTTCATGCATTGTTCTGTAACGCACTCGAATTAGCAGTGCTGTTAAATTAAAAGCCCTCACTGCTGCAGTATACATTTGTAGGAGAAATTGAAGCTTTAAAGGTTATGGGCATTTGCTCCTCAGAAAATAAAGGGCCTACAAGGGCAGCCACAATGTGGTGTAAGATTTTTGCATTTCTTGGGATTAGAGTTGTCTGAATACGACTTTATTTATTTAATTATTTATTTATTGTTGTTTACTGGTCATTGAGAGTAAGGTTTGGTCAACCCAGAACAAAACATTTAAAATTTTCAGCAAACTGTAAAGTGGAAAAAAAAAAATAACCCCAAAACTTGTTCAGATTTTGAGTTAATAAAAATGAAATTAAAGTAAATTTCTAAACAGAGTGTTTTGGATTTTTTTAAACTAATTTGGTGAATTCAGCACACATTCACAGATGTTTCGATTGACCCAAATCTGTATTTGGAGGGTAAGGGGAAGAAAGGGGAGAAGAATTTCAGCCAATAATTTTTCACCCAGCTCTACTTGTGATACATGCATGTAGTCACAGTTCTTTAAAGTAATAGCACTTTCAATTACAGGAACTCCTCACTTAACGTTGTAGTTATGTTGCTGAAAAATGAGACTAACTGAAATGATGTTAAGTGAATCCACATTCCCCATAAGAATTAATGTAAATGAGGGGGGCTACGTTCCAGGGAAATTGTTTTCACCAGACACAAGACTGCATCTCACTCTCATTTTTACTTACACACGCACGCGCACACACAGACATGCACGCACACCGATGATGATTGTGAAGCTTGGTTGAGGTGGAGGAGTCAGAGGGTGGGATATTTCCCAGGGAATGCCTTACTGCTAAATGAACTAGCAATTGACTGAGCTCTCCAGGGTTAACTCACATTCTGCAGCAAGAAAGAAGGGAGGGCAGACAAACACACACCCTGTCTGTGTGTGAAAGAGAGATTCCCCTTTTGCAAAGCAGTGTACTTAAGAGTCTGCATACTTACTTAGATCATCTTGCAGAAACCAGAGAACTCCCTCATGTGTCCCCCCTGCTCTATGGAAGATGGGGTGGTAAGCAGGATGCAGGAGCATAGGGGAGGGGGACACCCTGACATTAGTTTCTCTCTTCCCCCCTCGCCCTCCACAGCAAGTAGGAGTCTCAGGAAGCAGCTCCAAGGTAGAGGGCAGGAGCAGTACGTGGCAGTGCAGGGACGGACGGCTGAACTGCCGGCAATTGATAACCTGCTGGGCAGCTGCTGAACAGGGAACTTAGGGGAGTGGGGAGCTGATAGGGAGGCTACTGATCCACCCTCGTTTCAAGTACCAGTGAGCTAGCTGCAACGGGCTGCTCTTCGTGCAAGCAGTGAACAAAGCAAGTGGCTGCCAAATGACATTAGAAGGGAGCATTGCACAACTTTAAACAAGCACGTTCCCTAATTGTCCAGCAACGTAGTAACAACGTTAACTGGGACGACTTTAAGTGAAGAGTTCCTGTGTAGTAAAACAGTGTTAATTTCATTTTTATCTTATCGCTAGGTTTTCAACCCATGAAAGTGCAGCACATGCTATTGTTTCAGTCAATGGAACTACAATTGAAGGACATGTTGTTAAATGCTATTGGGGTAAAGAATCCCCTGATATGACTAAAAACTTCCAACAGGTAATTACATTTTAAATCTGTTTTTAGTAGTTTGAGTGTTTTTGCATAAGCCAGTTGTGTTAAATGTAAGACCAATATCTCTCCCCATTGATAATTACTAATTTATTAATAATGTAATACAATTAGTGAAATTGCATGGTCTGGTCTTTTTGGTAGTGCATATTGCAGTTCGCTACCAGGTAGGGGTTGCGGCTTTGTAGGAACATAACTTCTTGTATGATTTAAGATGGGAAGCAGCTTTGGGAAATAGCTGAATTTTACCTAATTGAGCTACTGAAGACTAGCTCCGTCCCCATGAAATATTTCATGGTGGTAATGAAACCTTACATTCCTTATTGCAAAGGCAATTATTTCTTCAGTAATTAAAGCAAAGTATTGTAACTCTAGCAGTATCGTATCTCTGTAGATTAAGGTTTTGCCCTTGCCAGCAAACGTAGAATTTAATACATCTGTAGGAGTTGTACTATGAACTATTTTTTTGCCTAGGTTGACTACAGTCAGTGGGGGCAATGGAGTCAAGTCTATGGAAATCCACAGCAGTATGGGCAATATATGGCCAACGGGTGGCAAGTACCATCTTATGGAATGTATGGTCAAGCATGGAATCAACAGGGATTTGGAGTAGAGTAAGTGATTGTCTTTCAAATATTTTTTAAGAAAGGGTGTGTTGCAGTTCTCCAGAAATGTTAAAACTCTTCAGTGATCCTCACTTCAGATTAATTTGCTATCAGGTGTGCTCTTGGCTTCAAGCCTTTTCAGCCAGACCCTCTGCATTAGGAAGCTTAAGTCTTTGAATCTCATGGTCTCTATGGAGTTTATTCAATGCATTATGATATACGCTTGTTTCAACATTTTGTCCATATTGATGTTCTGAGATAAAAGATAGCTGGTAGATATCTTTTGCTTCACAGGTGGACTTCTATGAGTCTTGATTCAAAAGAACTTTAGCAGATGACTTTCAATGCTCTTGGATGGTGATTATTTAAAAACAAAAACAGAAAAAACCCTGTAGCTGATAGCAGTCATAATGCCATGTAACCCAAAAGCATTTACCTAAATGGCATACTAACTCTGAAGGGCATGGATCACATAACTGATCATCTGCTCTTAAGAGTATTTAAAATATATGTCCAGAACAGTTCTTTAAAATTTGTCTTAGTTTTGTAATATTTTCCTGAGGATTTCACAGTAATATTTTTTCACTGCTGACTTATCAGCATGTTCTTCTCCTCCCATCCAGATGTCTCCATTAGGTTTTCCTTTTTTTATACATCTGTATCAGTGATGTTGATAGAAGTTTTTACAGTTCTTGGAATAATGTTAATTCTTGCTGTAAAATCAGCAGAGAGGTTCATATTGTTTGTCTATACCCAAGTATGTTTTTTCAATTAAGTGGCTTCAAACTGATTATGTTGCATTTATATTTCCACTTGAAAATAAAGCCAGAGAAACTTGAGTATGGCTATAGCAAGAATTTATATTTAAATACTACACAAAATCTGTCTAATTTGATTAACTTAGATTTAAATATAGTCTTAAATGATTTCTTGCATTTGAATATTAATGGAAAAGGTGCAATACATATTGCTGAGTTTATAAAATTAAGTTCTAAATGTTGCCAAGTTGTCAGCTCATGTAGATAAGAATGTACAGGGTCCAGAGAACTCTTGAAAATAATGGAATGTTTCTTCTCTATCTGAGCTAAACCAAATACTAACTGTTTTGTTTAACTTGAATGGGAGGCCTTTAAAATTGATTTCCTTAATTCCCTTTTATGTATTTGAACAATACCTTTCTGCTTCGGAGATTGCCAGCCCATGCAGCTAGTATGTAGGCTTCTTGGCTTGTGTTTTTTTCAGAAGCAGGCACATTTTAGAAGAACCTGTTCTAAAATCTTCCTGTATGTGCATTATTTTTGTGAGAAGTTGGGAAGCTTTTGACCTTGGCCGGAGTAGAAGGAAACAGAAGCAATATCAGATTTCGCGTCTCTTTGTAAATAACTTGATTGGTTGCCTTTTTTTGTTTGTTTTTTAAAGTCAATCTCCATCTGCTGCCTGGATGGGTGGATTTGGTGCTCAGCCTCCCCAGGGACAAGCTGCTCCTGTAATACCTAACCAAGCTGGATATGGTATGGCAAGTTACCAAACACAGTGAGCTGGGACTCTGTTTAAATGTGTGTATTTCATGATAGGCTTCAGTTTCCAGTGATACTCTGAAGACTGGAATGTAGACACCGGAAGAAGAAAATATTTATTTTAAAAATGGAAATGTTTGGAACCTTTAGCACAGCTTTGCTTTGGTGAAGAACACACATGTCTTCTAGTTCTGCCTTTTTAAGTTTTTGTTCATGATGGATATGAACATGTTTTTCTTTGTGTACAAAAACTAAAATAAAGTCAATAAAGACAATTCTGACTACAAATTTTGATATAGTAAGATAAATGGCTAATGAATTTGATCCTTAGATTACCATTCCATTTTTTTGTTCTGTCTTCAGTGTTTTACATCCCTGTGCTTTTTAAGAGAAATGACATTTGAAATACAGTAAGTTGCTTTCAGTTAAACACAAATCCTGAAATTTAATCGTGGACCAATCATTACACCCTGTAAGACAGTAGTGTTTTTTCTACAATATGAGGGCATCATTCAGAAAACATACATGCTCTTGAAAATATTTTTTTAATATTTAATTTTTCTATATCCTTAAAGAAACTGAAGTCTGATACAAAATAAACTTTAAATCTAAGATGAAAAACATTACTGTCTGAGTTATTTGAGCAAATTTTGCTGTCCACATTCAGGCACATACTAAAATTTTTCAAATCTGGTTTGCTTTTTAAAACTGTAGTAATTGCATTTAATTTTGAGAAGCAAAAATGTTTTTGCAAGTATGGTGTTTGTATTAGTCAGGCAGTCATACTTGTGCTTTTTACATAAAGTTTGAAGGCTACACATTGTAAATATTCAATAACTACAATGTTTCAAAAGCATGCTCAAACATAGAAGTAACTTGTAATTATTCAAAGTAATACTTAATATACTCTACTGCTTTCAATGCAGTAGACTGTCAAGAATGTGCAAGACTGACATTTCCAAAGTTGGCTATTATGTAAAGTTACATAAAATTACTATACAAAGAGCCTTAATTTTAATTTCATAAATCTTTAATGCATCACCTTTTTGTCATTAGAAATCTGATTTTTTTGCTTTACATTTTTGGGTATGTAAATACCTTCGTTAACAACCTTGCAAACCTATTTCAAGGTTATTATAAGTTGTATAGTATCTTGAGTGTTTTGAAAATCTTGGGATGTTTTTTAAGTCTAGAAATATTTTGCCCAAGAATTTTTTAACAAGATTGTTAAAAACATTTTATTTTACAGAATATTCAATGTGCCATTTGGTAAATGGAGATGCAGTTGAAACAGTACACTGAGTTGTGACTTATTTTTAACTAAAGTTTTTGTCTTTATGGGTGGTTTGCATGTGATGAACCTGTACAGAGGCTGGGTTGTTTGTGTACTGAGTGTGTAAATGGATAAATCATGAAGATGTTTAAATGGTATACTTGGGTTATTTCTGAATTATTTTATGGATACATTGATATAAACTGCCTCAATAAATTTGAAGTTGAAAATGAATGTAAGTTAGCTATAAGTACTGTGTTTTACCTGTGACAGCTAGGGGGTGCAAATGTTTCAGCTGTATATTTGAATACACTGAGACAGGCACTGATTTAAAAAAGCATATAGGACATACTGTGGTAGTCCAGTGAAGTAAACGTGCGTTAAAATGGATTGTTGCATTTAAAGGGTTTACAATTCCAGAAGAGAGTCTGAAAATCTGGATATTTTAGTCTGTTCTATTTCTTTCATAGATATTATTTTAGTTTCAAGTTAGAATAGGATTTTGAAATGGAAAATTGCTTTAATATTACAAATCTAGCCAAGTAGTTAAAATGGCTACACATCTTACTGTTGTAGAGAATTGAATGGTTTATTAATTCCTTTTGCAGCCAAATTACTTATAGAACTCTTATCTCTTGGATCAAGATGAGAGGAAGGAGTTCTAACAGAAACTAGATAGTGCATTAAATTATACTGCAGATACATATATGCAACTCTGATGCACACCTTATGCATGCAATAGTGTCTGGAGTCAATGTAGAACCCCAGGTGCTTGTGATGGCAGAAGTTGGCTCTCTCTCTCTCCCCCTCTCTCCCCTTTACCTGCTGCTGTTCTTAAGCTAGAAATTTGTCTAAATTTTGTATGTCTTTAAGCAAAGATCAGCTAATACATTGTAGTCTAAAATTTCACAAATAAGTCTGAGTTTTTATAATGATTATCTGGTCAAAAAAATTTAATGAATCATTAGTTGTTTGAATTTGCAAGTTACCCTAAGGTTTGTTACTTGCTTCCGTGTGGAGTTTCTCCTTAAGGCTAGGTGCTGGAATATAACTAAAGCAGTAAAATTGTTGATGCGTTTTTAGTTTGTACTGTAACATGAGCAGTGTGTTCTTTCATGAGTTTATTCAATATTTAGATGCTGCAGATACATCACCACATAAACGCCCAATTGAAATTAGGAAGAAAACTAAGGTCTTGATCCTGCAACATCTCAGCACACAGATCTTCTAAGAAGGCTGATATGCCCCCTGCAGGACAGAGCCCTTACTGATGTCTCTTCTCCTCCTGAGAGCCACAGTATTCTCTTTTCTCTTCTGATTGTTTGTTTATTTTTTATGTAGCTTTTCTTTAACACTGATATTTCTTTGCAGAATACTCAAGGTACAGGAGAGTCCAGTGTCTTTAGACTAATGATTCCATAGTACCATGAGGAAGAGTTTATACTTGGATTGCTTTTTTCTTGGTAACGTTCATAAATACATCAGTGATAGTTACCTTTCAGTTTTTTTGGCACCAAAGAGCCTCTTGACCATTTGGTTTTTATGAATGACTATGTTGTAATCCACCATGCTCTCCAGTTGCCGAAGTCAACCACTACATTACCCCTCGCCACTAGGATTCTGGATTTCAAACAACGTTGAGTTTTCGTGGCTGAAGTTGATGGGTGAAGTTGAGGCAAGGTTGTAATCAATGTTTTCAGAAAACATTTAAATAAAAGCAAAAAGTTATAAGTGGTTTATCCTGTATTGTCATTTAAATTGTCCTCCCACCTCTTACTGTAAATTTTAGCAATAATACAAGACATTGTAAACTATGTGCATGCATTTATGTGTATAAGGTATTTTATAAACACATAATTTTAAAATATTTATTTCATACAGGTCCTGTCAAATTTCATTCACTGTTAAATACGTTAATGTTGCAAACTTTAAAATTGCACATGAAACCCAATTCCTGCCTTCTGGAGCATATGAATTTCAGTAGTCTTCAGTTACTGTCTTTTTCTGCCTAACTGTCCCCTTCCTCTATTCATGGTGAAAGGCTGATGAGATCATTGTGTTGAAACCACTTCATTCATTTCATATATCAACTAACTTTTGCAGTGAATGAGGCTGAGTCTTACATAAAAAGTAGTATGATTGACTGACTAAAGGTTATCCTGTGTCTGCACAAGGGCCAGAGTTAAGGTTCAGTGGGGAACATTGCCTTCTGGCACGTTGAGTTTTGAGTGCTTCATGTGTGAACAGTGATAAATTTCTTTTATCATGTAGAACTATTTTGTGGATAGCATTGAAATGCTCTGTTCTGCACAATATGTATATTCTAATGAAGCTAGCAAGGGATTTCTGTTCACTGTAATTTATTTTACAGTAGATTAGGGTTTTTTCCAAACCTTTCGAACCTTCACAAATAATCTCCCTGCATCTACATATGATATGAATTATAGTTTCCTGCTAGTGCAACATCAGTAGGAAGCTATTACATTGTAAATTGACTGACTGCAAATTTATACCATGTTTATATTCATGTGCAGTACCTTTCCAACATTAGCAGATTGTTACTATTTTTACTGCATAACTGCTCATATACACAGTATCTCTTAAACCTTCTCAGCCAAATCAAAACAGATTATTCCCAGATTGCTGAAATTTGCATTTAAAACCTTGAGATTTAGGTCCTGTCAAACTTCACATCAACCAATTCCTGGTGAACCTAGTCAATCAGTTCGAAAAGACTTGCACTTAAAAAAACTGCAAGTGTTTTTTCATCACACATCAAAATGATGGAACCATTTTTCCTTTGACTTCTCAAAAAAAATCACTTGAATATTTCCACGCTTGTTTTCAGGTTACAACTTCAAAGGTAAGTTTGACAAATAAATAAGTGCCTGAAAAAGACCCTCCAAAATGGAAACATTTGTGTATTCCTAACTACTACTTTGAGAAGTATCCCTGTAGGGGTGTGTGTGTTTCCCTGCGCCTCTGATCGGTGATTTTAGATAGCAGTATCTGTCCTGCACATGCACTATCCCTCATGATGTGCCTTCAGGCTAACTAGCATTGTGCAGGCGAAGCACACTCAGGTTCGGGTGGTCTAGAAGGAACTGAGATCAAAAAGCAATCTTTCTCTTTACCTTACCATATAGATTTAGCTTCTTAACTCCTATTATAGTTTCTGGTTGTTTTTTTCCTTAGTTATATAGGGTTTCTGTTGGTTTTCTCCCCATGTTTAATTTTTTTTCCCCTCTTACCCCTGTTCTCTCTCACTCCCTCCCCAACCCCCATCTGGGATTGCTCCTAGTAAGGGGTATGCTCAGCTCTGACAGGTTTAAACAGTACCTCTCCTTCAGTGAGGACACTCCTGCTGCATCTGTGAACAATGTAAGGTTAGATCCTGAAAGAACCGGGAGTTAAAGATGAAACTTCTCATGGAGTGGGTGCTCTTAAACCAGTGTCTGACCCCAGTCCTGAATCCCCTCCACGGCGAAGATCATTCCAGAGCCTTCCACTTTTAAGGAGGAAGAGCTAAGGCGGAAACCATACTGACCCTGACCAGCCAGAGTAGATGGTCATCGCGATTAGTGATGTCTGGACTAATGACTCCAAAACATAGTACCCATAAGACATATCCTCTAGTGCAGACATTGCCTATAAGAAGAAAGACCTGAAGGGTTCAGGCTCTGAGATGATGGTAATAGCTGTCAAAGGCAAGAGCAAAGACCATACTATCTCTGCAAAGGCGGGTAGAGATAGGGGGAGTTTTGGTACCAACTACTTCCAAACAATCCTTGTCAGACCAACCATGTCAAGCAAGATCTCCACTGCTATCCTTTGTACTGGCAAGTCTGTACCAACAAGCCCTGGTGGTACTGATCACCATGGACCCCAGCACTTTTGTTTTTCTTGAGCTCTAATGGTGAATGAGACTCCAGAGTCCCTGCTGCTTTGTACCAGCTCACCTTGATCACCATGGGTATCTGCCTTCCTCCAGTCTCCTTGTCAGCTTCACTCCTATCCACTCAGATCATGACAAGGATGATATCTTCTCACTACACTCACACGATGGTCCATCTCTACATCGACCTGGGGCCTCGCAGTCGCATGCTCAGTTTGAGTCTCAACCTTCTTCGTATGACCACTCTGGGTACCACCACCCCTGCCCTTTTCCCCACCCCCCTGGCCATACTGGGACCCATGGGAAGCTTTTAGGCCTCGTACCTGGACATTTAGTGTCTCCTACTGAGTTATTTACTTGTTCCCATAATATAAGAACTAGGGGTGACCAAATGAAATTAACGGGCAGCAGGTTTAAAACAAATAAAGAGAAGTTACTCAGGATGAGTAAGGAATGGTGGCCCTAGCCTCTGTTTGTCAGAGGTGAGTGATGGATGGCAGGAGAGAGATCGCTTGATCATTACCTGTTAGGTTCACTTACTCTGGGGCACCTGGCATTGTCCACTGTCAGTAGACAGGATACTGAACTGGATGGACATTTGGTCTGATGCGGTACGGCCATTCTTATGTAAGATGGTTTCCTTAAGCCTGTATGTTTAGAGCCCCAGAACTTCAAGAGGAAACTTTTTAGGAAGAAGCGGCAAGACTAGAAGAGGGGGCTATGCCACCAATGAATATCCCCCCAATGAGGTAGTGATGCCCCCTCCACCATCCAGGGTGGATGATTTTAAACTGTTTCAGGATCTTACAAAAAGGGTGGTAGACACTGTGCAAATTCCTCTTGAGGTGAAAGAAACCCATCACTAGTTGATAGATATATTGCACACCTCTTCCTCAAGAATTGCTCTCCCTGTCAGCAAGGTACTTCTGAATTCTGCCAGGATCATTTGGCAAACACCAGTCTCTATCTCTCCAACATGTAAAAAGATTGATAAAAAGTACTATGTGCCCTCTAAGGCTGCAAAATATCTTTTCCAGTGTTAAGGAGGCTGTGAATTCCTGTGGGTAACAGCATTACATTAAATCCACCCCTTATGGCAGAAATTGGAAAAGACATGCTTTATTTGATAGGAAAGCATAATCCTTGGTGACTTTGCAGTTCAGGATTGCTAATTATCAATCCTTAATGGTGAAGTATGACCACATGAACTATGTTAAATATAATGTATTGATCATTTGCCAGAAGCACAATAGAAACAGTTTCAAGCCATCATACATGAAGGACAGTTAGTAGCAAGAATAGCACTCCAGACCACAGTAGAAGTTGTGGATTCAGCAGCCCACTCAGTATTTATGACAGTTATGCAAAAGGTGTTGTGGTTATACGTCTCAGGACTGCTACTTCACTACCCTCCCTCTTCAGGGACCCTTCTCATGAGAGACTTAAGACAAGAAATGGATCACCTCCTATGCATAGGCACCATAGAATGGTGTGTCTGTATGCCTTGGGCGCAAAGACTTTTATTTCCAATATATTCCGATTCGCAAGAAAAAAAAGAGGTTGGAGATTCATATTAGATCTATTATCATTGAACAAATACTTGAAGGCACAAAAATATCTCACTAGCAGTGATTATTCCATCTCTTCAGCCGGGAGATTGGTTCTGAGCCCTGGACCTCCAGGATGCCTGTATCAATCTAGCCATCCCACAGACCATTCTTCAAGTTTGCCTTTGGTCAGGACCATTACCAGTACAGAATACTTCTTTTCAGCCTCTGATCTGCACCCAGAGTATTTTCCAAGGTCCTCTGTAGAAGTTGCTCATCTATGTATATCAGGGATCATGATTTACCTTTACTTGGATGACTGTTTCCCCAGAACCCACTTGTTTCAAAGATGCCCTATAGACCACTCAAAAGACTATGGATTATTTGCACAATTGGCTTTGCAAATCAATGCCTAAAAATCGACCTTGATTCCAGTAGAGTGCTTGAAGTTTATAGGGGCCAATTTCAACTCAGTACAAGCTAGAGCACTCCTTGGTGACACAGATTTCACACCATGATCACTCTCATAGAGATGGTTTAAGCCAACCCACAAACACTAGCCAGACATTGCCTCCAGTTTCTCAGGCACTTTGTGGCATGCTTATTTTATGATCTGACGCCAGACTACATATGAGGAGCCTAAGCATGGATCAGGTTGGTCTACACTCCAGATAAACAGACTGGACAAACCTCTGTGGATACTCTCCAGGATCAAACAATCCCTGCAATAGTGGACAGACACTACGAACATCTGTGTGTGATCACATTCATGCATCACTATCCTCCCCACATTGCTTCTAACAATGGATGCATCCCTAATAGGCTGGGAAGCCCCACAGGTTCAGGGCAACCACCACAAGGTTTAGGGCAAATGGTCCCCCACAGCGTCGACACTTCATATCAACCTCTTAGAACTAAGAGCGGTTAGAAATCCTTGTGCACACTTTCTTCCATTAATCAAGGACATTCATATGAAAATCATGACAGACAAGATAGTATGCATGTTTTAGATAAATTGACAAGGTGGTGCCAGATCATACTCCCTGAGTAGGGAACCACTAAAAATATGGTATTGTTGCATTATCTATAATCTCATATCAGACATTTACTTGCCAGGAGTACAGAATATAAGTAGCAGGCAGTCTTAGCTGCAAGTTCTTGCGTGACAATGAATGGGAAATGAACCCGACAGTGCTCCACTGCATATTCCATCATTGGGAAACTCTGGTACTAGACTAGTTTGCCATTTACCTGAACAAGAAATGTCCACTCTATTGCTCCAGATCTCACCTTGGAAACACTCATTAGGAGATGCTGTCCTTCTCCCATGGGACAGAAGGCTTTTATACTCTTTTCCTCAGTTCCCTCTGATGCTGAAGGTTCTGATTAAAAATAGAGAAAAAGCAAGTTATACTGATTGCTTTGGTTATAAATTGTGAAATGGAAAGGCATTGATTTACATTTGGAAATAGTAACTGTAGCTGTGATGCTGTTTTAAGATTAATCCTGCACTTCCCCAGTTTAGCTTATGGTAGTGCATGTTTGTTTTTTAGAAAGAGTTCAAATATGTTTGTTTAGTACCATGAGCTGGGCCCCATGCATTCCATGATCCTCTAGTGTAATATATTAAGTTTTCATTTAAATCAAATTCCCTAGATTTTGAGTGTAAACTAATTGAGATTGTTAGCACTCTCTTTCTGAATCTACAGATGATGACTATGCGCGGCTTACTCTGCCTCTTTTCATTTTGATAACCTTGAAGTCTAACGATGGCAACTTTAATATCAGTATTAACTATTTGACCAAGATCACTTTAGCTGCATTATCCAGCAAATGAATTTACTTGTCAATCACCGATTTAGTGCGTTGCGGGTTTTTTTTTTGTTTTTTTAGAAGTCCCCTATGTGAATGTAGCATGGGAAGAAAGGTTACAGCATCAGTCTACCAGGGTTCTGTCTGTATTTGTAAACTATCAAAATTCCACTAAAACTTCTTGTGTATTACAGTAAACATAAAAAGTTTTGCAGTAGGGTGGCTTTAAGGAATTGGAAGTTAGTATTTGATCTGATTGGATTGTTAGTTTTCAAATAGGAATTTTTGTCCATAACTTGCAGACTTTTAAAACAAACCAATTAAACATTACAAAAGAAATCCAAGATCAAATTTCACTAACAGCTAACTATAGATTGTTTTTTTTCTGGAAAAATTGGCAACTAATGTTTGGAAACCAAGTTGGAATGCATGAGGAGTTAATGAAACATGAAGAAACAAATGCTTTTGGACAGCTGTTTTTTAAAAACAAACATGGTGTGGAGTGGTCATGGTAGTAGATGCAGCTGCAGTTGTGTTCGTTGGTGTCTGTGTGTACCCTCTTGTACCTCTCTCTTATGTTCCTAGTCACTGGTAGAAGTTTGAAATATATAGGAATGTCTATATATCCTCAGAGCAGGATTCTTATAAAATATAGCATTCTCTTTTGAGCAGAGTAGGTGTAAAGTCATGTAAAATAACCAGAGCAGCACTACTGCTAACCCATTTGGTTTTTTGGAGGGCATAAGAGAGGCGGGAGAGAGCGAAGTAAGGGATGAAGCTAGCATCTTCTAGATGAAAACTGGCCTGTTAAAACCACATTTACAGCTGTTTAAATAGCACATGTAGATGTTATTTACAAGCTGTTGTATAAACATAGCTTATGTTCCTGGGGCTAGTTCTTGGTTCCCTCAAGAAGAAAGCTAATTTCTAGGAACTGTGCTCCCTTGTATCTATTCATACGTCTCAATTTATTTTTTTTTTATTGTAGCTCATCTTGAAAAGGGAAGAAGTTTTAATCTCCCACAAATTAAGGCCTTTCTCTAACTGTGAAGTAGTAAAGTGCCAAATTAAAGTAATTGGTTCTGGGCAGAAGCTCTATATACCAGCCACAATCTGTAATTGATATCCTACAGATGAAAGTACAGTAGGAGATTGTAGACTGATCCTTTATGTAGTAACTAGACTTTTAGTTAGGAAAACTATATTCTTAATTAGCATCACTCAGCAGGGTATGTAGTTCTATGACCAGTGCTATTTTGCCATTTTTTGGGTGCATTTTTGCATATGAAAGCACTTGTTGTGGGTACACAATTGTCTCTGATGCTGTCAATGCTAATCTTAAGAGTCAGCCATTTCTCTGACACGATGTCTACACTACAGCACCATAACCCTGTAGTGTAGACCAAGCCTACAGTGGTAGAAGGGGTTTTTCCATGAGCAATGGTAGTTAGGTCAGTTTAGCTATATTAACACAGGGCTTAGGATTTTTCGCACCTTTTGAGAACCACAGCAATGTTAACTGAAATTTAAGCATGTACCAGACCTGAACCGGTGAAGACCACTGCAGTGGTTCACATTCAGACATTTATATTTGCAATCGTAAGGGCTATAAATTTGATATTTTCAATGAAACATTACATTCTGCAGAATGCTATGGAAGGTGTGTAAATACATATAGGAGATAGATGTTTGATACCACTTTTCTAACTTCTAAATATGTAAATATCAGTTAAGGAAAGGGAGAAGGCCTACTTTACAGAAATTAGAAGCCATGTTGCTATAGAGGAAACTCCTTCTACAGGTAAATAAAAGATCAATGAAACCTTTTCAGGCCTGTTAAAAGACTTAGTAGCTATTTTCAAACAGACATTATCAAAAATATGAACAATTCAAATTACTAGACTATTCCGTGGACTACTCTTAAACTAGGGGTGGGCAAACTTTTTGGCCCGAGAGCCACATTGGGGTTGCAAAATTGTATGGGGGGGGGGCCGGGGTAGGGAAGGCTCTGCCACCCCAAACAGCCTGGCCCCACCCCCTATTCAACTCTCTCCCACTTCCTGCCCCCTGACTGTCCCCCTCAGAATCCCCAACACCCCCCCGGCTCCTTGTCCTCTGACCTCCCCCTCCAGAGACCCCTGTCCTTAACCACTTGCCTGAAACTCCACCCCCATCTAAGCCCCCCTTCTTATCCTCTGACAGCCCCCTCTAGAGATTCCCCACCCCTAACCACTCCCCCAGGAGCCCATTCCCTATCTAAGTCCCCCAATTCCCTGTCCCCTGCTGACAGCCACCCGGGACTCCCTGCCCCTTATCCAACCCCCCCCTTACCATGCTGCTCAGAGCAGCAGCCAGATGGAGTTAGACTCGCAGCCCACCCCCTTAGAGCGCTGCCTGCATGGCTCCGGGGGAGGGGATCAACAGGGGAGGGGCAGGGAGCAGCATCCCCAGCTAGGAGCTCAGGAGCCAGGCAGGATAGTCCCGCAGGCCGGATATGGCCCATGGACTGTAGTTTGCCCACCCCCTGTCTTAAACCCTTGAAAGTACAGTAGAAATTCTCTCTCAAACTTCCCCTTTCAGTTCTTTGAAAACATTAGTTTTCTGAAGTTGAGTCCTTTTGGCAAAACTAAGCACTATTTTGATATGCATGATATATTACAAGTCCCTGTTTCTGCCACAATTGATAATAGCATCGATTGGTGGCTGTTGTAACCTTGTGATAGCATTATTTATGATTTTTGTATTTTAGCTTTCAATTTTTAAGGACAGAGGAAAACTTTTTGTCAAGGAATTTGAGGACAGCATTAAAAAATGACATTTTATAGTAGCCCATGCAATATTTGGCCTCATGGTGTTAAAATAATTGCAGAGCCTGTTGACGGGAAGGCATGTACTTGATTGTTCAGGGCCACCGAATGTGGACAGCTGCAGAGCTTTCATCTCATGTTGAGCCTGTTTTACAACATCCAAGCATTTTGCAACAGATCTAGTGTATCATTTTTTCTGTCTTTCTGACAACGTACATGTGGTCAAGGTACTCAGGATTCGTCTTCAGATATTTGTGCAGTCATCCTCCCAATTGTCACATCCTCCTGGATTCCCTTTTATTCTGAATTGTGTCTTTTCTAATCTGATCACTTTTCTCTTTTTAACAACAATTGAAAAGGCAATATGAATATACCATATAGATACAAGTATAATAGCTGTCATTTTTAATCTTCAATTTGCACCTTGTATATTAAAAGACCAGAGCTTAGAATTTTACAAATACCACTTAATCCATTACCAACCAGATAAATTCCCTTTAAAGAGAATTTTTGCTGATATTTTCTTGATTAACATTCTAATAAATACAAACACGTATGCTTGCATGGCTCCCTGGGCCATAATTCAATGAGAAATTTCTCACTACAGTTTACTAGATAGCATAGCCTATTCCATTTATACTATATTGTTCCTTTTCATTACTATTTCCCAACACAGTTAAACTTAACATTTGTCTACAAAAAGGGAAAGTGTTGATGCACTAATATGTCCTTAGCAGCCATTGTTGACTGCTTGTGTTGAGAGATGATTTGTAGTGTTTCTAGTATAGGCCTAGGACAAGTGAAGACCATGCTGTCCCTTCCACCCTGGCCCACAGATATATGCATTCCTATCCATATGGCTGCTCTGTATGCTTGTAAATTTATTTTAGAAGGGGAGGCAGAATGCCTCACATCTTCAGCTTTGAATCAGTTTGGGCATGATAATTAATCCATGAATTCTGAAACATGTATGAGATGGTTTTGTCATCAGTCCTATGATTAATTGAAAGGCCTTTAGAGTGTGTGTAAGTATTTGACTCATGTCTTTAAAGTAAATCATTTACAGCTGAAGCAACTGCATTGACTCACTGAGTTGAGTTTTGCACTGAGGCTTCTGTTGACTCTTTGAAGCATTATCAATACAATGAAATAGCTGATAAGCAAAGGTCTCCACTATCCCTTCCTTCTTCCCCACCCTGTTTGTAATGCATTGTGCTACCTTTTAAAGGTTGCTTTGAAGTCTTGCAGGTATATTGGAGGAAATGAAACACCAGCCTTGCAAGGACATTGCTGATCCTTTGTGAGTCTAAAATTGTCTAACATTCCTCCATCTGTAATTCAAAAGTAATGGAAGAGAAACATAAAGTGCTTTCCCCTGAACCTTTTTCCTCTGTTTAGTCAGGATATGGATGAGGACTCATTGGTGTTAATGAGAGAAACTACAGAAAAGTAAAGATGGATGTTATTTTCAGTAGTGAAGCATTTAATGAGCATGACTAATTAGTACTAAACTAACCAGTGGAGGCTTTTCATTCCCTCTTTGGCAGGCACAAATAAGAGCCACAGAACTTGATGCCTGTTCCTCCCATTCATTTCGATGATAAGCATATTTATGGAATTGTCTGTTACCTAAACCAGATGTCTTCTGGAATTAGAAGCAAAACTAAAATGAGCGGAGGGTGCTTTTTATCAAACTATAGGGGTCTGACAACTTGTACATTTGGATTTGAATAACTTTTCAAAACCATTCTGCACACAAGAGTTTTCAGATTGGCAGGTCATGTAGTACTTGGTTCACCTGAATACACTTGGTATAGCTTCACTGGTTAGCCATGGTTCAGCCATGTTCTAAGAAGCCCTGTATGTCTGTCAGTCTGATATGGGTGTGGCTCACCCTTTGTCATCGCTCATACTCTGGCATGCCAGAACTACCATCATGTTGCTCTCCTAGGAGCCTTATATGGCTCATACTACCTTGCTTGAATTTCACCCACAGTGTAAGTAGCTTCACTTTGCAAGCAGGGAACTCTCTTAGACTGAGGTCAGAGTGTCTTGCAATTTTGCACATACCCCTGCAAACAGCTGAAGCACATGAGTAGTCCTCTTAACTTCAAGAAGACTCTTCCATGCTTAAGATTGACTAAGTGGTTGCAGAAGCTGGGCCTTTGTCTTAATACCCAATTGTGGAGGTCTTTGAAATCTATAAACAGGCTTGTCCAATGGGTAAAAGCAGAGAAGGAAAATGGAGAAAGGAAATAAGGGTAAGCATGAGCAAAACTCCCTTTAGATGCCCCAAGCAGGGTATGGGGGTAAAGCAGCAAGGAAGTGAATGCAGTTCCTTTTCTACCCCACATGTCGTATAGTGAGAGGGCTGCGAAAAACAAGGGGAAGGAAGGGAAACAAATGAGCAACATATCTAACTAGCTCCTTACCCCGGTTCTTAGTCAGGGGAAGGAAGATCCCCATAGCAGGTTTTTCCCAGCCCCTCCTCCTGTGACTGAAGCCCAGGTTCTCCCTGGAGTTGAGATCCATGCTTTGCAGAGTCACATTCCCCACAGAATTTAGAAGTGACAGCCCCAGGCATTCAAAAAATCATCATGAGTCAGGTGTTCATGAATCATGAATTTTACTACGTTGAAAATTGATTAATGTAATCTTTAAAATAAGTGTTTTTTTCTTTGTGTTCTGGGTTCTAAAACTTTAGGGTGCATGTGGATCACACATTCAAGCTTTCTTCCACAACCCCGAGGGCTGGAAAATCTTAAAAAATGGAATGTGAGCATTTCCCATGATGGTTTGATTCCAGGAGCTGGGACCTTACGAAAAACACCAGATATTGCCACGGTTGGAAGACTGATGTCTCCTACTCCTCTACCTCCAGTGCAGTGAAACCTAGTCCCACTGCATGTCTCACTAGTCGCACTGCATGGGGAACTTCCATTCCCTCAGGAAAAGGGATTGGCCCCACTGAGCATGACTTAGACTGTATCCTAAGGAGACCCATGAAATCCTAGTCACTCATCCTACAAAACCCTCTGTGTACTGCTCTCCCATATGAGTCAATGGGAGATGAACACCAAGCACTTGCAAAATTAGGCTCTTAATGACCCCATAGGGAAGAGAGAGGTCACAACAACTACATCCCATTTTCCAGCCACCTGTTTTGTCCTTTGCAAGTGAGACTCCTGACTAACTTCTCAGTAGCAGATTTGGTCACCATCATTTGTATGGTACAGTACAGGAGGAAGGACAATTTTGTGGTTAAGGCTCTGGACTAAGATTGGAGATCTAGGTTTCAGTTCTGCTACAGTTGTCTTGTGTGACCTTGGGCAAGTAATTTAATCTCTGTGCCTCAGTCTCCAGTCTTCTCTGTTATGTTTCTTTCCCATCATCCTCTGCTTGTCTAGTTAGATTGCAAGCTCTTCTGGACGGGGACTGTCTCTCTTGCTGTGTGTTTGCACAGTATCAAGCACAATGGAGTCCTGATCTTGGTTGGGGTCTAAGCATTTCTGTAATACAAACCATAAACAACAATAAAAACTGCTTAAACTGTAATTAGATTCCTGTAAATTAACATTTCACTAAGTAGTTTTATGCCACATATTTTATATGTGTAATGGTGAAGTGAATATAATTTTATGCCTCAAACCCATATGTCAAGTCCAACGATAATGATAGCGCAGTGGATAAGATAATGCTGTTCATCTTTAAGACTGTTTTTTAAAATTAAGAAATTTTGTATCAGCTACTCCTTTCCTGTTACTTATGTAGTTATAAAACTGTATCTCAAGGAGTGGATGCATTTAATGGGAGACCTACAATATGAAACTGTGACCATCAGATGGTTTGCTCTTCCAGGGTTAACAATTCCAAAGAATGGCTTTTGGGCCTTGAACATTGACACTGGAAAATGGGCAGTGCCTAGGGTTGTTGAATACACTTCTTCTCTCTTCAAGAGGAGTAGGTTTTACAAACCCACATTCTGTAGTGTATTCAAGCAATGAGCCAGCAATGATCTGTCACTGATTCCTCTGTGTGTAAACTGAGAATATACAGGAGGGATTTTTTACTCTAAATATTTTTAAAGTCTCACTGGATACAGGGACTCTATGTATATATTTCAACATTCGCTTTCCTGGAAGACAAAATGTTTTAAAGGATGTTTGCCAAAACAACAATGAATACAAAGATGCATTTGATGCTTTGAAGCAAACCAATAAAAATAACATGTCTAGATTTAGGGCCAGAAGCATATTTTGATATAACTAAACCTTTGTCTCCAAGAACTAGTTATGCTGAGATATCAGTGCTTTGATCAAATAAAACAAATACTAAGATTGTTCTTTTATATTATGGATTAAAATGACATTAATCTCTGGTTAATATATATATTTTGATACCACATAAACTGATCATACACTTTGTTTTTTTGGTGACCAGTAATCATATCTGTTATGACACAACTGCTGTTTCACTTTACTTCTCTGTAAAATGGGTGTAAACAGCGATTACTTTCTATTGAAGTGAATATGTTATGGATTTGAGAGCTAAATACTGACCACTTGAAAGCCTTGTTGAAAAAGTTTGGCTAGAATCCTATTCAAAGATATAACGTGATAGCTGCATTTGTTTCCTTGGAAACTCATGTTTGAATAGTGGGGATGAAGTTGTTAGTCTTCAGGGATTTAAGACAGACAGATGCATTGGGAGGTGAAAAGTTTTCTTGGTACTCAGTTCAGCTAGTCAGGACATAATCATTTACATGTATCTGTGAGCATGTTGGCTACTTTAGTATTCTTGTACTCTAAGGTAAATAAATATGTCTGACTAATCAGTAGTTATGATTCTTCTCAGTCAATTACAAGCCAAGATTTTTCTCATGTCTGTTACAAATCTCACAAGAATGTTATGATTTGGATGATAAAAAGTAGGAGAGCCTGAAATAGCATTATTGAAGTGCACACAGTATCAAATTCCTTTCAGAATCTATGCCAGGGTTTATGATGGCAGTGAAAGTGGTGCCAGGGGCCAGGCTGTCAAGGGACAGTTCCAGCTGGGAAGGTAGTATGGCAAGGCGGCCAGAAAATGTGCTGATTCAGCAGCTTTTGTCAAGGGTCCTCTGGTGGGAGTTAAAGCAACCTTCCCTGAAGGCACCTGAAGGAAAGTTGGCATCAGAAACACCATCTACTGGTATCAGCATTTCCTGCAGAACAGATGACTTAGGTGTAATACAAACCAGTTAATGCTCCTATAGTGCACTCTATCCTATGTTCTCATAGTGCTGTGCAAACCCATATGGTGTGCCATGTGTGTGTCTCAAACCTAATTCTCATTTACCCCCTAGAGTCCCTGTTCCATGTCACAACAGAAGTTGGCTCTAAAGGATTTTCTATATATTCTAGAAAGGAAGTTTTAACTTCAGGGCTCGTCATGCTACAATGTGATTCCAGCCCTTGTTTGGGGAGCTGCAATGGTGCTCCAGTATTTTGGGTACTATTACTGTTATAGGGAGGCTGCGGGTCATGGACCGGATGGCTACACCTGCCCTCCTTCACCTCAGTGGGTTTTGGAGCCATTTCCCACCCCCTAAGCCCAGAGCTCCCTGCTTTGTACCAGCTGCCAGGGGCATGCTTGCTGTGAGTGTGGTTCCTGCTGGCTCTGGGCAGAGACTTCTGGCAGCATACCAAGGGTGGGTACTCTCGCTCACTTGCTCTCTCCCAAGCTGCAGGAAGGAGAGGGTACTTCACAAGCTGCTGGGACACACTGCTGCCAGTGCTGGCAGAGAGCCTGAGTGTTGGATTGTAATGTAGGCCTCTTTGGATGGGGGAAGTGTGCCGGGTGGAACCTGTTGTCTGCATTATTACCACTTCTGAGCGATAGTGCCAGAAGGGTGTTCTGGCATTCTACTTTCTTTTTTTTTAAAGGACTCAAGTACTGAATACTTTAAATACTTTCAAAGACCTGTTCTCATTTTAAAAGAAAACCAAACTTTCTGATTGTAAATGTAGGTCCTGATTTTGCTCTCACACTGGTGTAAATCCAGGGTGGAAGGATACTTCACAGAAAATACTGGACTCATATTGGTGTAACACATGTATAAGTGAAATCAGGCCCTTAAACCAACATCTCTGATCACTGATATCACATGTTGCTCCAGTTGCCACTGTACCCTATAAAGTTTTCTGAACCCTCCAATTAGAATTTGGCTTCTAAATCAACCATCAACCATCTACTGTTACGTAATTTTTCTGTAAGTTTACTCATGGTAAATATTGCCAGAATAGATTTTATATGAAAGATAACTAAGCAGAAGTACTTTTCTTTCTTTTCAATAAAGAAAGTATTTAAACTCAATCCAGGACATGAGTAGGATTTTTAAATAATAGAATCTGCTTGCATGATAGCACAGATGAACTGAATGTTTGGAGTCCTGTGGATGTTTTGCACATTCTCAGTTTTTTCTCTTCATGGTAGAGAAGCTATATTTTTATTATTCTGATTATGTACTTTCTTTTGATTTGAGAACCTTAGAGCCAGTGTCTGGTCCCATTGTCGTCAATGGGAATTTTGGCATTGATTTCAGTGGGACAAGGAATGGGTCCAAGGTTTCGTGTCTTACAATATTTTCATGTACTACAGGGGTTGGCAATCTTTCACACGTGGTGTGCCGAGTCTTCATTTATTCACTCTAATTTAAGGTTTCGTGTGCCAGTAATACATTTTAATGTTTTTAGAAGGTCTCTTTCTATAAGTCTGCAATATATAACTGTATTATTATATGTAAAGTAAATAAGGTTTTTAAAATGTCTAAGAAGCTTCATTTAAAATTAAATTAAAATGCAGAGCCTTCACCCTCTCCTCTCCCCCCTACCCCCGCTCCTGACTGGTGGTCAGGACCCGGGCAGTGTGAGTGCCATTGAAAATCAGCTTGTGCGCCGCCTTTGGCATGTGTGCCATAGGTTGCCTACCCCGATGTACTGTATTGGTTCAATGGATGCTGTCAAGTACTCTATACCCAAAATGCAGGGGTCAGGGGTGGGATTGGGTTTACAAAACCTAATACAAATATACAATTTTAAATGAAATAGTACAATGCTAACAATCCTAAGAAGTTTTTAAAATCATATCTAAACATTCCCCAGGAGTACTGCAAATGTACACTGCACATGATAAAAGAAATACAGACCAGCTGATCTGATTTCACTGTGTAAACCTAAGTACAGAAAATTAAATTTCCATGCTTTGTTTTAATCATCTGCAGTGCTTCCAGTAGCATAAATAAAGGAGGATAATGACTTAAAAATGGGGCCAGATCCCCACCTTGTGTAAACTGGAACAGCTGTGCTCATGAAACAGAGAAGCAATAAAGAAGGAAAGAAAGAGCACAACAACAATCCAGCCAACAACTATGTCTCCTTGAAGATTACACCTGTCACTTCTGTGGGAAAATCTGCAGGGCAAGAATTGGACTCCTCAGCCCCTTAAAACCTCACCAATGAACCCCCTTGGCAGTACCAAGGGGTATAGCCAAAGAAGGAGAAGAAACTGACATAGCTGTACTGACTTCAATAGAACTACGTTTAGCTACGTTTTTGTTTTGTTTTGTTGTAGCTATGTTTCCTTTTGAGGGTCTGATCTTGCAAACACAGACATATTCTTTCACAAGTAGTTCTGTTGGCTTCAGTGAGGTTACTTTCAGGAGTAAAGTTGCTCCTGTGCATTTGTGTTTTCAGGACAAGGCCCTACATTTTGTAATCTGTAAAAGGCTTCTTCCATAGCACAAAGATGCACTTGTCAAGTTGTTTTGTCAATGTTAGTGGGGATTTCTCGATGTAAAACTGGGAAATCTTGGCTACTGGAGTCCAGAGGTTCTGTGAAGAGAATAGCCCCATTTCAGTTTGAGGATTTCAGTTCAGCTGAGGATTATCAAACATATTGTTTTGGGATCGCTTTAGCCTGATTGTTTTTAACAGTGAGTTTAGGTCTATAGAATTTAGTGAGAGTGCTTGAGAGGATTTATTATCTGCACTCGGGGAGGGGAATGTGATTGATTTAACTTAAGAATATGTGAACTCTGTTAATGCATTGTAAGCTAAATCACATGTAAAATTGAACATATAAAAGTATAATGGAATTATATTGCCTATGTACGCAAGTGGCAGATTGTAAGAACCAAGTCATACCTCAGCATTTTAGTCCCAAAATAGTGGCTGTTTAAGGCACAAACTGACATGAGTTTTGTAGACACTGATCAGAATGGCACCAAATGTCTGCCTGGATTGTTTTTCCAGTGTTGTCACTGACTGTTTGCCTTGTGCAACCTTGGAATCTGATTCTCAAATGGGCTGAGCATTCACTTCTGGAAATCAGGGGTATGAGTTCAGCGATTCTGAACATTTGGCCCTTCACCTTGGTGTGCCTCAGTTTTTGTCATGTGAAAAATGGGCATGTTGATGCTTATCCATGTAAAGTGCTTTGAGCTCTATAACTGAAAAGTGCTGTATTTACATGGTGGTATGGCCATAACTCAGCTGAAATATCTGTACATTATTTAGACTACAATACAATTAAACTACAGCCTTCTACAGCTTTACATTGTGTAGTGTGACTACAGCATATTGCTACAGAGGGAAAGGAAGTAAACATTAGAACCTGGATTATTTTAAGTGAACTTCAGTTGCTGCACTACAACAAAACATCTGCAAAAGCCTTCAGATTTGCTATTTTTCTCAAGAATTTAGAGGATTTTTTTAAATAAAACTTGCCCTTCTGTACTTTTTCATTATCTTCATATGCTTTACATAAACTTAATTAAACCTCACAACCCTACCATTGGGAAAAGTGATATTATACCTGTTTTACGGATAGAAGATCAAATGAAAATACAGCAAGTAATGAACTTAATATGAAAAAAACTTTTAAATTAGGTGTATGCTTATTGCTAAGAATTCAAACATTTAAATACAATATATTATACAACTCCCCTCCTCCCTTTTCTCCTTTTTGGTTGAACAGCACAGCATCGGACTCTCCTCTCCCCATTCATGTTGCTGTCATCTAAAATCTGCCTAACGCCTCCCATCAGCCACCTTCTCTGATTTCAATTCCTCCTTCTTTTCCTCTCCTTTGACTCGCCCACACTTGTTCCATGGGGATGAACCATCTGAAGCATGACTGCCTATTTCCTCCCGTCGCCTCATCATTCACCCAGTGACACTCTACTACTCACCAAATGAGCTGTTCACTGGACGTGTTCTTCACCAAGTACTGCTCTCTCTTTCTTTCTCCCTCTGTGTTACATAGTTTCCCTTCTCCGACTATCACCTGGTTTCTTTCAGCATTGACCATCAGCGCACCCCACCCCTTTCCACTCATGTCCTGTTACTCAGCATTTCTATGACTTCTAATCCATCCTCATTAATGACTTCTCCTCTGCTCTCAGTCCACTCTTCCCTGCTCTCTTCCCATTCTTTCATCAATATGGTTGTTTCTCTCCATTCTTCACTTTTCTCCACCTGTGACTCTTTTGTCTCTCTCCAACTGCAAGGTCCACCCTGCTAGCCCTCTGCCCTGGCTCATCCCCAACATCTGCTTCCTCCACTCTACCTCTTATTCTCTAGCAAAAATCCTGTGGCCAGGCTGACTTCCTCCATTACAAATTAATTCTCTTCTCCTTCACTCCTGCCATCTTTTGAACTACACAACTCTACATTTCCAATTTAATTAGTCCCACATCCTCAATCCCTGATGCCTTTTTGCCATATTTCATTCACTTCTCAGCCTTTCCCTTCCTCCTGCCTCCATACTCCTCTCTTCAAAGCATCTCACCATTTCTTCCATGAGAGAACTGACAAACTATGTGACCTTCCCCGTCCCCAAGTACAACTCTCTCCTTTCTCCCATCACAGACACGTTTCTTGTCAGTTGTCCTGCTCTAAACCCTCCACGTGTTCCCGTGACCCTCATCCCATATCCTGATATCCCTTGTGTCCATTCTCATGTCCTCCCTGTTCTTCTCAGCCTCTCAGTCTCCTCTGGCTCTTCCGCCTCAAACGTGATTTAGCCTCTCCCATCTTAAAAAAAACCAACTGTCAATCACACTTGCCTATGCCACTACTGCTCCATCTCCCTTCTCACTTTCTTTTCTGAGCTCACTGAACATGCTGTTTACAACTGTTGTCTGGAGGTCCTCTCTTCCAGTTCCATCCTGGATCCTCTTCAGTCTATATTCTGACCCTTGTGCTCACTAAAGTCACTAACGATCTCTTCTTAGACTAAACTCAGGACCAGTACTCCGTGCTCAGCCTCCTTGATCTGTTAGCCACCTTTTATGCTACAGTCCATCTTCTTCTTCTTCTTGAAATCTTGTCCTCGCTTGGCTTCTGTGACTGTCCTCTTCTAGTTTTCCATCTATCTCTCTAATCACTCCAGTGTGGCCTTTGGAGGATTTTCCTCACCTTACTCTAACGTTCTCTGGGGGTTCCACAGGACTCTGTCTTTGGTCCCCTTCCCTTCTCCCTCTACACCTTATCACTGGGTAATCTCATACACATTCAACAATCTTTGCCCCTAGCAACTCAGTTATTTACCTCTCTGCTCGAGAGCTATCTTGTTCTGTCCAACTAAAATCTCTGCCTGTCTCTCTGACATCTGCTTGTTGATGTCTAGCTGTCAGCTAAAGCTTGATATGGCTAAAATGCAGATCCTGCTCACCATCCTCCACCCCTCCCATCTCCAGTTTCTCCTTACTACCTTCTTTCCCAGTCGCTGTGGACAACACCACCATCCTGCCTGTCATTGAGGCCTGTAACCTTGGCATTGTCTTTGACTCACTCCTCTCCATATCCTCACATCCATTGCTCTGTCTATCTTTCTGCATAAACAAGGCTGCATTTTAACAGATGCTATGTATCAATACAGCTAAGGCTCATCTAAGCTCTCATAATCTCATGTCTTGATTACTGCAACATCCTTTTCTTTGGCCTTGACAACTAGTCTTGCCCTGCTCATATGCATTCCCAATGCTGCTGCAAAGAGCATATTCCTATCTCAATCCTATGACTGCCTCACTCCTCTGTGGGTGTCCCTGCTTTGTCTCCCCCTTCACTATCCCATCAGATATAAACTACTTATCTTCACTTTCAAGGCCTTTCACAGCCTATTCCTACCCTACCTATCCTCTCTCATTCACCATCATGATGTTGTCTCTTGCCTCTGACTGGCTAATGATGCAGCCTACATTTCCCGCTTGTTAAATTTTCCAACAAGCATATTTGTGTTTTCTCCCCTGCTGCTCCCCCTACTTGGGAGGCGCTCCCCATTAACAGTCACAAAGGATCTTAATTCTTCTCCTTCTAAACCCTCCTTAAAATTCTCCTTTGTCATGATGCCTACAGGCAACTTGACCATGATTCGGTTGCTGGAGTGCTCAGATCATGGCTGATCATGGCAACCACTATTGAATCATTGTTCCCTTGTACTCTTCAATCGGTGTCAATCTGTTTCTTGTTTTATACTTAGATTGTAAGCTCCTTGGGGCAGGAATCATCTTTTTGTTCTGTGTCTGTACAGCAGCCTTCACAGTCCTGGTCCATGACTGGGGCGCCTAGACACTACAGTAATACAAGCAATAAATCCGATGTGTTAGGGCTATGGAGACATATATTAACCCCTCTTCAGTCTTAGTGCTTGTCTTCATTACAGGGATAAATCAGCCCCATAGTCATCGAAGCAATGGTGTCGACTGAGCGGGTCTGGTGAAGATGTGATAAGTCAGTGGGAGAGCGCTTTCCCATCGACTTCAGTATTCCACCTCAATGAGAGGCAGAAGCTCTGCCAATATTCTCCCAGAGCGCAGTGTAGACACTGTGTTAAGCTGATGTAAGTTACATCGCTCAGGGGGTGGGTTTTTTTACACCCCTGGGTTGATGTAACTTATATTGACTTAAGTGGTAGTGTAGAAAAGCATATGTCTATAGGGCCAGGAGAAAGTTAAAACTACTGATCTTTCATACTGTTTGATGTAGTTAATGCTACACATACACAATTGACATGTGCAACCCTAAAAATTAAACCTTCTTACAGTCCTGTTTGTCATATTGATTATAAGAACAATCCCTGGCTCTTACTGAGTGCTTCTCAAAAGTGTAGGTCTTAAAGTGCTTTGCCAAGGAGGGCAGTATGATTATCAATAAAATTGGGAAACGGAGGCATGGAGGTGAAGTGATGAGATCCTATGTTACAAATATGACGCTTCTAATGATCCTCTTTCAACAGTCACGGATGCTATCCTTAACACTCTCATTTTTAATTATACTGCAAAGGGGGCAGAAGTATGTCTTCAGAACCACTTAGACTAAATAATTTGTTCAAAATCTAAGTTGTATGAAAGTTATGCCCTTAAATCTGTGTTTAGGCACCTATATAGAAGGCCTGATTTTCAAAAAGATCCGGGTTGGTTTCAGTGGGAAGTGCAGATGCACTGTCATTCTGCACTTAGAGGTACAAGGACCAATCCTGCAAGATCAGCAGATGGCTTGTGAACATGTTTAGACCTTCCACAGGTTCTAGCACTATCAGTTTTCTTTGTTAAAAACTATAAATGTGAAAAAATGTTTTAAAAATAGCTTTATCTTTTTAATGACTCTCTTTTTATTACTGAAGCTTTAAAAGAATTCCCAGATTATGTTTATTTCTGTGCTGTCTCTTGCCCAACCACAAATGATTGCACAATAACTAGCTGTGATATGGCACACCACTGAAATGCTGACTTGGGGAAATAAAACACAAAAGAAGATTTCACTAAACCATAAGATTTCTTTAAACCCATAAAGGGAAGATCTTGGAGGCAAGGCAGTGCAATGTATTAGTACACAAAGCTTTCCCTTCCATAGACTTTAGTTCAATTTTGACATTAGACTATATCTAAAATATGTTTTACAGCCTCAAACTGGTTTCTAATGCATGCAGCACCAGTTCCGGGTCACTGCCAGTCTCTGTTCAGGAAACACGTAGGGCTGGAAATTACAAGAGTTGCATGCTCAGTTTATAAGAAAACAATTTTTCCTAACTGCCCATCCTGCAAAACCCATCGCTGCTCTAGAAATCAAGCTATGTTCATTCATCATCATCATCACTATAAAGAAAGTTTCTGCTGGCATAAAACTGCCACCAGTTACATCGCTGCAATCCAATGCATCTCAGAGGGTTTGCAGAGTTGTCAAGGATGACGGAATTTGGACCTGCGTTCTGATCAGGGGACCTAACTACGACTTCTTGACTATTGACTACAAAGGGAATGAGATTATGTTCCTAGCTGATATTTCTGCTGAGGCCGAATCCAATGCCCAAATATCTCCATTGATTACAATGGACTTTGGATCTGGCCCTTGATCAGGAACATAATCAAGCCCACTCTTCCATAACTGTGTTGACTCTGAATGCTCGCAGGAGTAAAAAAATAGTAAGAGATTCCCCCCACCCCGCCTGTTCTTTTTCTTTTTTTTTTTTTTTTTGTAACAAGCGGATCAGATGTGTGATGCAAAGTACAGATTTGTGATGAGTAAGAAAATGCTATTGATATATCGTCACTTTTCCGAGTAGAATTTCGCTTTAGGGCTATGAATATGAAAATGAATATCTTACAAGAGGAAAGTTTTAAACTGATGGAAAGAGTGCTTCATTGTTAAAATGATGTGCCAGTCAAGTGCTGAGGCAAAGCAGTTGGGTTTTGCCACTTGAATTGTTTAGAAAGATACCATAAGAGCTGATAGGCAGGAAGCAAGGTACTTGGTGTTTTGGACCATCTGGCACACCTTTAGGTAGAGAGAGAGCTGGAAAATGCCCCAGGCCATATCTCCAAATGGTGGGCTCCTAAACATTGGTACGAACATCGGGCCCTCTTCCTCTTTTCTCCTCTGGATGTAACTCTACTCTGAGCCTATGGGCACTCTTTGTACCTTATTGTTCTGGGTAAGTACCCGTCTTGCGTATTGGGCTGACCGTTTCACAGAAGCTGCAATTATATTCTAATTAGATATGCCAGGGTCAATCTTGTATCTGCTTGGAAATGCCACTGTGTAGCTCTTTTGCAGTTGCCCTTCGCTGTTTGTTCATATTCCCCTCCCCCTGCAATTTGTTTTCAGTCCAGGTTGAGAAGCTAAGAAATCCCAAGTACTGCTGTTGGCCCTGGGACTCAAGGCAAAAGTCCAATATTGTACAGGCAAATCATTGCAGATAGCAGGTACAGTGCTATGATTTGTGTAGCCAACTAGAGAGAGAAAATGTAATCTCCCGAGGGAGTCAGCATTCTGGTATCTCCAAACTCCCAGGGTGACATTCCTGCCCCAATCAAGTAGATAGAAAAACTGTCATTAATTTCAGTGGAGTCAGGATTTCACTTCCAATGGATGGAAACTGTCCATTCATTATTACATTTTGGAGGTAAGGCTTGAAATTTGGCAGAGGGGCTGCCCTAGTACCAGCTCTTTGCCATTCCCATGAAAAATTGCTGAAATCTGGCCAAATCAAAATCCTCCAAAAGGCCACAACTTATAGGTGCTTAGGAGAGACTTGAAGGAGAGTCTGGCAGGTGAATTCTCTGAAGAGTCTGGCCGTGCTGAGCATGCTCCAGCCATGTGCTCAGTGCTCCTCCTGCTTGTGCCAAAGCAATGTCAAGGAGGAAGTTGCCTGACTCAAATGCAGAGGGAACTAGAGTTGGGCAGTGGCGGGGTAGGAGGAGCAGGGTGTGACAAAGAGCCTAATGGACTGAGTCCAGTGGGAGGGAGATGAGGTTGGAGACAAGTTGGATGAGGATCCTGGGGGTGAGAGACTGGGACTGCTTGGGCAAGAAGAGTGGGATGGAAGAGCAAAGGGAGAGACTGAGCAGAGACAGGCTCTAGAAGACAGGGGCAGGGAGGAACATGGGAGGGAACAGGGAGGACTGGATACACTCTTCCAGAGCCTGATATGGAACCCAAGATTTTGGTGTCTTACCCATTCATGTGCTGTCAGCAAGTATCTGTGAAACCTAGGGCAAGCTGTGTGTGTCATCTCCCTCTAGGTCCTGGTCTGATTTGGCAACATACTACTGCTATCAGTTACTCCATAGACTAAAATAAAAGAGGTCTGTGCAGTGGATTTAAAAGTTCTAACTGTTGGGCTGATGCCCTTTGTGGGTGTATATATGGTTCCATGTGATTAATGTTTTTTTTTCAATTTGCATTTCTTAAAAACACAGGAAATTACATACACAAAAAAGTCATTTAAATGAATTTTAAAGTTGCAAAGTCAAGCACTCAGAAGTTAGGCAATACCAGAATTAAGGCTGCCTGTGAAACCTTAATTGGGCCCCTTTGCGTGTATGATAGTTTAATTATGTGCTATTTTTCACACAGAACTCTGCCTCATTCAAGTGTACAGGCTGGATGGTGTTCTGGGGTGAATTAGTGTATGAAGGAGGCTATTGACTGTAGGACCCCACCTCATTTGTTGCAGAAATTGGAAGGTGTGTAGTGAATGTGGCAGGAAGACATCATTAAGGCAGTTAAATGCTATCCTGGGAAACTGGATTTTATCCTTGTTGCTGCCACATAGTCCCGTGTGAGGCTGGGCAAAGTCATTTAAACCAAACTTTTCATAGGTGGACATTAATCCTGTGTTCCTTATTGTCTGGGTACCTGACCTAAGACCCTAATGTCTGAGCTAAAGAAGTATGGAGAATTCACAACTCCAGTCAATGGGAGCTGTGCTTTGACCATGTAAAGTGATCATAAGCTAAGCCCTGTAAAAAAAATCAGGCCCCAGGTGTGTCAAATTTGGATTCCAAAAATAGTGGATACTTGTGGCAATAATGTGTCTGTGCCTCAGTTCCCCAGGTGTAAAATGAGGATAAAAATATCAACTGATCTCACAGGGCTGTTGTGTAAATAAAATCATTAATGTTTGTGAACCACTCAGGCATGATAGCGATGAGCACCATAGAAAAGCCCATGAGGAAATTAATCATTCCAGCTCGGAGATAGTGTGTTGTAACTAAGGCGTAGGGCTGCACACTGAACAACAGGGACAACACAGAATACTGAACAGCTGCTTGCTCAGTGAGCACCATCCAGCCTGTGTATTGAATGAGGGTAAGGACCTGTGGAAAACACAGTATGTGATCATGTATTTAAAGACTGTCATAGTGCATACACACAAGGGGGCCTGTTTAAGGCCTCCCGGGCAACATTAATTATGGCATTTCCTAACTGACACGTGCAGGACTTTGCAACTTGAACATTCTTTGAATGTAGTTTCTGTGTGTAATTATAGTTAAGCCACTAGAGACTTTTTGTTCTTTTTCTGTCCTATATTACACAAAGAGGTAGTGAAGACTGGGTGCAGGCAGAGTCAAATCCATCCTGAAAGTACTGCCGATTAGCACGGGCTATAAAATGAATTTGTCTTGACTGTTTCTGCAACAGCAGCGTGCACAGTCAAGGGGGGTTTTCAGACTCCCCCCTGCATTCCCCACAGCCTGAGCCTGGACAACATATGAGTCAAGTCCAAACTGCCACAGTCTGTGATCTAAAATGTATGAGGGTGAAACACTTAGCTAAGTAGTTCCAAAGTTTGCAGGGACGAGGCGGCAACAAGGGAGTCGGGGGGGGGGGGGGAAGAGGAACTGTGAGAGAGATGTGCAGAATGATTCAGTAACATGCGGTGAGCATCCCGGGCAGGCCTGCTGCTCGGAGAGCAGATGGGGGCAGGGGAGGGTGGTTATAGCTTGGGATAGCGCTGTGATAAATGAAATGCGGTGACATGGGCTTGTTTTCTGTGGGTTGTAAGTAATCGTGGCTGCAACCGAGCTGGATCCATCAGGGCTGAACGTAGATGGGCTTTTCTCAGCCTCCTGCAGAATTGCGCCCATTTTATTAGATTTAACTCATGTTTTTAAATCCTCACACAAATTAAAGTTGGCTACACAAGCCTACTATGAAGCACTATATCTACATTCTTCTTAGTTTCCTGTTGTAATTTTGCACAACTCCGTCATTGAACTCTTTGAATGCAGTGCATTCATTTTTGGTGGCTTTTCATGTGTCTGGTACCTCCAGTCCTTCATGATCACGCAGAAGACAACTTCTTTCAGAACACAAAATTCTATTCAATGAGAAAAAAGTACGCTCAACTGTAGCTATTGTGACTGGGACTAGAAAGAGATGAATTCCTACTTCTTTCGTCCCAGGAAACATAGCATAAAAATTGGGTTGAACATCTAGTGATGACAAAGAAGTTGAAGTTAAATCTTCATTTGTTCACAGTATAATCTTCCACTCTGTGTTCAAATGCTCTATTCTGTCCTGATCACATGGCAGCTCCATTGAAAGTAGTGCCTCTTTCCATTCAACTATCGTGTTTTATAAGACAGGCATCTGTAAAAACTATGTAGAGGTTGACAGAATCCAGGAGTTGGTATTGTAGAGATGTACGAATCAAGTCCGTGTACTTTACTTTTTCAGCTGGCTTAACAAACTCTTTTTGTCCTCTTCATTTAAGTAGTCGATATAAGTGCCCTAGCTGGTCAACTTCTGGACTGAAAAGTCTTTGCTTCTTCCAGTATGTTTTCAATTGATATCTTTCTGATTGATCCAAGTGTAGCTTCCACTGCTGGACAAAGATCTACTACTGTTATACCAGATGCCTGGATGGCATTGTTTAATGACCCAAGAGGTTTCAATAGTAGACTTACAGAGAAAATGGTGATGGACTACTTTTGTTACTAAATTCAGAGAGACTACTAGCCTTACTACTTAGATCCGTCCCAACTTGGAAGATACTTTCCAAACCCAGTAGTAATGGTTGCAGTGATTTTAAGAAAACAGCCAAGGATCGCTCATGAGAAAGCCAGTGGGTTTTCCCAGGTTGGAATAATTTGAATTTCAGTCCCAGTGTATTTTCTATTTGTTTCCAAGACATTCAGTCCTTGTGGTCTCTTGCTGAAAAAAAGAGTATAATGAAGACATTAAATTTATAGCTTTTTAAATGCCTTTTGGAGATTCTGCAGCTCTTTCTAGTGCTAGTTGGAGTAGATGGCATCTGTGTACAAGAGAGTTTAGAGTTACGCTTTTCTCTGAGCAAAAATTGTACTTTGTCCAGAGAAGTTTGCAGCACCATCAAATGCAGCCATCTTTTTGGGGTTCAATTTACAAGTATTTAACTCTCTTCTAAGATGCACCCGATGTGTCTTCTATAAACTGAACATCTAGAAATGCATCTACTGGCCTACCACTGACATCGAGGTAATGTATGCACTGACTTAATACTTGACACCCATTTGCATTGGTGCATTCATTAGCCATATATGCACATTTTCTGAATGTGGTGAGAGAGTTCTTCGCTTTTTCACTGCTGAGTTCACTGTTGCATTGCATGCTTCTAACCAGGCAATTGAGTTTCTTGCAGAAAGATAGTGAACATTTGCTGGTCTGGGTTGGAACCAGTGTACATCTTCAGGATTAACAAATTAGAATGCACTTAACTTTGGCCTCCAGTTTGTAGTGTGTGGTATCTCTTGCTTAAAAAGAAAGTATAATGTGACAGCCACCATGTTTGTTTGAATAAACTGTCTCTCCAGCATTTTTAACAGTCTCCTTTAAGATTTCTAAAACTGGCTTTGAGAATGACTGACATAAGGATTTCTGCATGTCAATGCAATCCAGAGAATTGGTGTTTTGCAGCCTTTTCACATAGTTTGTCAGCATTGGCTTTGATGATCAGTCTGGAAAAACAAGCTCCTCCACTTTTATTATATAAATTCATGGTATGCTCACATCTAGAATACTGCATGCAGTTCTGATTGCCCCATCTCAAAAAAGATATATTGGAATTGGAAAAGGTACAAAGAAGGGAAACTAAAATGATTAAGGGTATGGAACAGTTTCCATATGAGGAGAGATTAAGAGGACTGGGACTGTTCGGCTTGGAAAAGAGAGGACTAAGACAGGATATGACTTGACTAGTGTGGAGAAAGTAAATAACAGGCAGCAGATTTAAAACAAACAAAAAAAGTAATACTTCTTCACCCAACAAACAGTCAACTTGTGGAACTTTTTGCCAGAGGATGTTGTGAAGGCCAGAACTATAACAGGGTTCAAAAAAGGATTAGCAAAGTTCATGGAGGATAGGTCCATCAATGGCTATTAGCCAGGATGGGCAGGGATGCAACACTATGCTCTGAGAGCCTCTGCTTTCCACAAGCTGGGAGTGGACGACAGAGGATGGATCACTCAATAATTGCCCTGTTCTGTTAATTCCCTTTGAAGTACCTGGCACTGGCGCTATTGGAAGACAGATACTGGGCTAGATGGACCATTAGTCTGACCCAATATATGTTCTTATATTCTTCTGTAAAAATTAATTATAATATAATAAAAATGTTTAGTACAGAAAGTCCTCAAGATTAGACCCTCTCGAGCTAGCAACAATGTGAGATGATAACCTTGGCACACGTGTGTTTTTTTTTTTAATCTTGGCCTACTAGGAAATGTATATTTGTATCAGTTTCTTTGTCACAAATCTAGCATTCTGGAGCGAAGTCACTAAAATGTAGTCCAACAAACAAATGTTCCTTTAATGTGCCCCTCTCTCCCTCCCTGGCACCCTCACTCATAGTAGTTGTCCTTGGTCAATGAGACCCAGAGTTCAGAGGTGATGTCCCATGAGTTCACCTCCCATGCTGGGGATGTGTGGGGGAGAAGGCACCATGCTTGTTCCCCCAGCTGCCCTCCACTCCTTCCAGCCACTCACTCCGGCTCCTGTTGTTTGTCATGGCACCATTCACTCCACCACTCCATTGCCAATGGCCCTGCTGCACCATCACCTTCTACTGCCACCTGCCACTGTGACCCCTGCCAGCCGGTCACCCAGCTCTGGGTGATTTCATCTCTCAGGGGGGCAACCTCCCAGCAAGTGCAGACTGGGCTGTCTTCTCCCCTGTCCCACAGAAACGCTGTGCTGCACCAGGTCGGAGGGCTTAGACCTGATTATCCGTGACTTCACCTCTAGGGACCACTTAATGTTGAGATTTCAATTCGAATTTACAACCAGTTCCTCAACTGGAAACAGGGATGTAACTAGTGGGGCGGGGGGGGGGTGTGTGGGAAATCTGGGGGGGGGGGTTCACCCCCCCCCCCGGGAGGGGGTGTAGGGAAATCTCTGATTGGTCCCCATCACAAGGCTCCCTGGAGGAGGAGGGAGGCGGCTGGCGGGGTAGGTGCTGGCGGAGCTGCCGGGCGCACGTTGCTCGCGGCCCAGCTGGAAGGGGCCCCGCCTGCAGACGCCCCTGGCGGCTCCTTGGTGCTTCTCCTTCCCTTGCTCGCCCCTCTGCTGGGCTCTTTTCTTTTCTTTTCTTTTTTTTTAAGCTGGCGGAGGAAACGGCGGCAGCTGCGCTTCGCATGCGGCTCCTAACCGCAGGGAGCCCGGCGGCAGCGGCTGTGCGCGGGCGGAGCAAAGAGGATGCGCCCAGCCCCTGAGACAGCGCCCGGAGCCAGACGGGCAGCGGCAGAGCGCGGGCGTCCGGGCGCCTCCTAGGGCAGCGGGAGGGCGCACGTGGGGGGCGCAGGAGCCGCCCGCCCGAGGCGGAGGGCGCGGAGCTGACGCACCTCGGGCGCTTCCCGGGGATGGTCGGGCGCGGCGAGCGCGCCCCGCGGGAGGTCTCCTAGGAGCAGCGGGGAGCGGCCGAGCGAAGGGCCCGTCTCATTGCAGGGCGCGCCCAGCCCTCGCCCCTGGAGCTCCCGTCGCGGGCACCTCCGCCCGCTGCTGGCCGGCTGGCGCTGAGCAGCCGCCCCCCCGAGATGTTCACCCGGGCCGTGAGCAGGCTCAGCAGGAAGCGGCCGCCCTCAGGTAAGGCGAGCTTCGCGCAGAGGACTGGGGCGAGCCGGGGACCGCGTGCTGGGGGCGGGGGTCCCGCTGGGTCCACACTGGAGGTGAAGTCCCCCCCCGCCTTGGCCCCTTTGTCTCAGCGCAGATCATAGGATTTGCTCTCTGATTTTTTTTTTGAACCAATGATGAACCCAAAGCAGAGCCGGGGTGCTGGTGCCTCCCCAGACCCCTCGAGTGGGCAGCCGCCTCCGGGCCCAGGAAGCGTTGGCTTTGCGTTGAGAAGACACAACCGCTCCTCGCTTGCGGCCGCCAGCGGCTTCGAGACCAAGAGGAAGTGGAGCTGAAAGAGGAAGGATGGAGTTTTCGTTTTAGTGGGTCTGAAAACATAAAGCCCGCTGAAGTGGAGTCCCGGGCCCAGCCTCCAGATGTGCTTTGGTTTGTTAACCGGCCTGTTTCCTCTGCACATGAGTCAGAGCTGCAGGGGGAAGGCTACGTTATAAGAAACTGTAACAAACCCCAGGGAAAGTAACAGCGCCAAATGACATTAGGTTCAAATAGGGCCTGAGTCTGGGAAGTGCTGAACCCTACAGCTTCACTGAGTTCAGTTGGAGTTGTGATGCTCAGCACCTCTACCGGTAGATAAAGTCTCATTCAGGTGCTTTAACCAGCTGGAGGATACAGATGAATAGGAAGAAGGTATGAAGGTATCACTGAAGGTATCATATTCACTGGATCAGCCTGAATTTTTTCACTGCTTTTCCTCCGAGTTATGCATGAACAATGGCAGCTTTTTATGAGGGTTAGCAGGACTGTAAAGGTCCACTGTAATTTCTCAAAGTATGCAATTGTGCAGTTCTAAAATAGCAACTACGTAGCTTTAGCTAGCTAATTCTCATGTAATGGACTTGGCAATACTTATCAAGCAAATCAAAACACTCAGTGGCCGAAAGCAGGGTGGCAAGTTTCATATCTGAAACATGTCCGTGTATCTGGATTTTTACAATATTCAGATATAATGATGTTAATTAGACTTAAACTAACCACGTACAGGGCATTATTGATGATTCACATTGCTATAGATCTGTCCATTGCTTTTACGATGCTTAATAGCTCCCAGGACAAAGTGAACTTGGGGCGGGGGGGAGGCATACATATTTCTGACATCTGTGTTTGCCCTCACTGGTGCAGAGGGACATAGCCCATGTAGCATTTTCTGTCTTAATGCACCTTTTAATGCTTTGTATGCTTTTGGGGCTATAATATATAACTGATGGGTTATGTTTTAAGCACAAGATTCAGAAACTATAATTTAGGTGTTGCATAGTCTTTTCCATCATAGTCTCTACAGGAGAGGAAAATGGATTCCATTGTAGCTCATACATCAACCACAATTTTAATTACATTCTGATTAGTTATTCTGTGTTACTGGTGGTAACTTCCTAACCAGAAAAAACTTAGTTTGACTTTCAGATCCCAAGGTGACTTTGGAGAGCTGTCATTTAGAAAGACCATCTTCTCACATTTGATATGTAAATCATTAACATGGAACTCCAGAACGCCATTTTTACAGACACACTCTCAGAATATTACAGCACTTTAATACAGGACCTTCTGCAACAGAATTTTACTGATACAGCAGGTTCAGTGACTCAGGAAACTACTACAACATATATTAATCTTTGTGAAATAATTTGGATAAAAATAACAAACTAAGAATTCTGGGTAGCAGCCTTATTTCTGGAGTGTACAATAAGATTACCAACTTGCAAGTTCCTCATTTAAGCCTTCTAAAGAAAAATTGAGTGTGGCTTTTAGTCTATTTTTTTTTAAGTTTTGTGCTTGGTGAATGCTTCCAGAGATGCTACAAATGCAGAACATACTTTTTATTTCCTTCCGTATAGTTAAGACTAGAATCCAGTCGCCATCTGTTGTTGGAGACACTGAAAAGAGGATGTTAAGGCTTATACTTTGAACAAACCAAGACAGGCAAAGGACAACTCTTTGTAGCTCATAGATACTTTAAAATACAGCAGCTACTAGAAAAAATTGATCTATTGGACTCATCAAGTAGCACTTGGATACATGGAAAGTAAGGGGATTTTCCCTTATTATGCGGAACAGTTAAGAACAATTTCTCATTGTTTCATAACCTTGGTTTATTAATTCAGAATTGTTGCTTGTGAGTGGAAAGGCATTCTGATGATCACAGGGAAATGCAGTGGGCTAAGAGCACTTTTAAAAATGAAAAGCCCATCTGTCAGTATTCACAGGTTTCCAAAGGACCCAGGCCTGATTCTGTGTGAAGAAGGAGCAAATGCATGTGGTGCAATCAAATTTCTGTCAAAATAAGTTTATAGAAGACTGGAAGGTTTTTGTTAACTGTTCTGTGAATTGTGTAAACACTGGGGACAAAGGGAAAAATGCTGTTTATAAGATGCTATATGGGTACATACTTGACTGTTTAGCTGGTCATGTCTGCTGTCATTTGTTGATAACTTTGCAGAAAACATATATGGAAAAGGATAAGAAAAGAACAGGCATTAAATGGCTGATGTAACAAAGTTTTGTAAGATGCATGAATTTTTGCTGTGTGATATGTTGGTGGAAGGCACAGTTTATTAAAGATTTATTGTATGTTTGTAGTTGCAATACTTCAGAATTATGGGTAGGATTTTCCAAAGTGCCTAACAGGTGCATAAGTTTCCACTGAAATTCAAAGGGGACTTGTGCTGCTAAATCACTTAGGAGTGTGTTAACATCTCAACCGATGTACTGAATTACCTTGTTATTTGAAACAGTAAGCATGTAATGCTAACATTTGGTGTGTTTTTCTGTTTTTTGACACTATCTTTTCAAAGCAAGGTCTGGAGACTGAAGTTCTGATTTGCTAATTAATGTTAGCATGGAACTTGTTGTTTCCATAATACATATATCTGCTGTTTCAGATACTGATAGTGTCAAGTGTGGTAGACAGAACATTTAAAAAGATTACATTTGCCTTTTCATTTATCACTTATAAATATATTTATTTACAAGGTGTTTTTGCATCTTGTGTAATAGTATTATGTGATGGTCAAAAACAGATCATATAGGATTGTTCCCTAAAATAATGCTGCAACCAGTGTAACTGCCAAACATTAGCTTTGTTTGTACAAGCAACTGGCCACTGCACATAATATTAAATAAATGTATTGTGATCCTGTAGACAGTGGAAGTTTTGTTGAGATAAAAGATTGTATGGTGTAGTCCTGTGTATAACTGTGTTGTGAATGTTTATAATAGTATTTTCTCCACTTACCGGTTTCCTTGCCTGTTTAAAAGATAGCAAGTGTTTTCCCACCAAAACAAGAAAGACCAGTATTATTTTACATCTTTATCTTCTACTGTACATTTTTATCTTCTACAAGAGTTTAAATAGAAAAGCTTCTTTTTTCTGCAGTTCCTTTGCATTCTTCTTACTTAATTATCTGCTGTTTAAGAAAAGTGAATTACTCGATTATTTGGATATTAGGTATTAAGTGGCACTGGCAAGCATGCAGTTTGTGTGTAAACTACAGAACAGCATAATTGCAGGGCTTCTGATGGAATAAAATGATCCTATTAATGACAAGAAGAGGGATAACTAAGGATGAGAGAGCATATTTCATATACTGAAATATTTTTCACCATTACATTCTAAAAATAAATTAGTTGAGAAGAATTGTATATAAATTCCACTAAAGTGTGATTTTCAAGACAGTTCAGTAGAACTTTAGTAGATAGAAATGTGGAGATTAGTTCTTTGGGTAAGGTCCAGGCAGAACTTTTGCCTATTTTAAGGCATAAAGAAATGTTCTAGTCTGTGTGGTACACATGAACCTTTTGAATCAGACGTATTTAAGCAATTATGTGTAGAGTGGAGAGCTACGATCATATGGGGACAATTCTTATACTAGAAATATGTATGTGAGAGCCCAGTAACTGACATGAGGGGTGCATTAGAACTGTGTATAGTGAAAATACAAAGCTACAACGATTCTGATATTATCAGAAGTATTTTGGGCCTGTTTCCCCACAGCCTTGTACCTGGTGTAGACATTTACACTTGTGCAGAAGAGGAAAGGGCACATTATTTATTATGTGTATTATAGAAATGACCATCTGAAATGGGGTCCCTTTGTGCTAAGCTCTGTGCAACACAGTATTAGATTGCTCCTGCTTGAAAGAGCTTCTGTGAAAGTAGACAGGAAAGACAAAGGGTTGGGGGAAAGGGAAGTAACATGCAAGCAGAGGGAACAGTGGTAGTCTGCAAACATCATGTTAGTGCAGGGGTGGGCAACCTTTGGCACGCATGCCGAAGGCGGCACGCAAGCTGATTTTCAGTGGCACTCACACTGCCCGGGTCCTAGCCATCGGTTTGGGGGGCTCTGCATTTTAATTTAATTTTAAATGAAGCTTCTTAAACATTTTTTAAAAACCTTATTTACTTTACATACAACAATAGTTTAGTTATATATTATAGATTTCTAGAAAGAGACCTTCTAAAAATGTTAAAATGTATTACTGGCACCCAAAACCTTAAATTAGAGAAAGTAAATGAAGATTCAGCACACCACTTCTGAAAGGTTGCCGACCCCTAGGTTAGCTGGGAGGAGTGGGGGGAATGGGGAAGTGGGTACATCTCATTTACATTTTTAAAATTCATTGGGTATGGTTTAAGGAGGAGGAGAATAGTTAAATGAAAAGACAAGAGAAGGGAGGGGGACTTTGAAGGGTAGGATAGGAAAAAAGGGAACTTAGAGGGTAGGTAGAGTAAGGTTGAAATGAAGAAACTCTGAGGGAGGAGGTTGGAGTGAATGGCCAGCGAGCACAGGGGAGAGAAATTGTAGAAAGCAGTCTGATGATGCTGTCTTTGCCTGCTGCGGTTGTTCCTTCTGGCTAGAGAATTTCTCTGGCCCTGGCAGAGCTGGGTCCTCCCTGGAATTTCTTTTTGCCCAAGCCCTCATGTCTTGTTGGGGAAGGTGGCTGCCACATCGGACCATAGCCCCACCACTCCATGCCCACTTGGGGGAAGTTAGCATTGCCTGTGTCACCAGACTGGTGCAAACCTTGTGCCCTGTCCTTTCAGAGAGGCGTCAGGTGGGGAGGAAGCTCTTTGCTCCCTTCCTCGTCCCCAGGGCAGGCCGCAATGTGGTCTGTCATCTAGTGCTCTAGTCTCAATATCATGGAAAAACAGAAACTCAGAGGTAGCTTGGTATTCTAAAGTCAGTCTGCTTCAGAATCCTCCTAGATGTGAATACCATATTGCTACTCATCTCTCAAGTTATATGCTTCTCCATGCTTTTTAAAAAGCAACGGACAAGTAACCATTACAGTCCATTTTGCTTGGTAGAGCAAAAGAAGACCAGACCTAAAATCCAACTTCTGTAAAGAGTATATCTAATAGGTCTGGTTCTCCACTGCTTTGCCCATTGTGTCGTCATTTACACTTGTGGGTGGAAAACACTGCCATTCTGATCTGGTCCCTGTGTACCGACAGTGGATATTTGCAGAACATAAGAATTTGACTCTATACAAGTAACAATATTTTGCACATTCCACCCCAGGATCCCACTGTGCCTCGTTGACACATTAATTAAACCTCACAACTCCCTATTGAAGAGGAAAGAAGTATTATTTCCATTTTCCAGAAGCGGAAACTGAGGCCTTGAGAAGTTAAAGTGCCTTGTTCAAGTTCACACATCAAGTCAATGGCAGCTGTCAGGAAACAACCTAAATGTTGACAGGTTTCAGAGTGGTAGCCATGTTAGCCTGTATCAGCAAAAACAAGGAGGATTCCTCGTTGTTTTAACCTAATTGTTCTGATTCCCAGTCCTGTGCTTTCACCACTAGACCACCTTTTTTTTCTTTTTATTTATATGTACAACGTCATAGACATTCCTGGTGCTTTACAGACAAATAAGTTACAGTCCTGGTCTGAAGAGGTTATAGTCCAAGGTTCAGATCCTTTTAATGCATAGACTTCTGCATCTCTGTGAAAGAAGTGCAGGATCGGGGCTTACTTAGAGAGGACAAAAAGAGAGATAACAACAGATGAAGGAGGGACATGTTAATGACATGGCTTGAATTTATAGTATACTCATAATGTGTGTCCCACTTGCTGGGTTAATTTAAAATATTCTCCATTTATTCTCTTTATATTTTATTGATTTGGTGCATGAGGCAGGGTCTCTCCTCTTTAAGCAGCGATATGTGAATGGAGTCTGTGCAACTTTAGATGTTTTCACCCTCTTGCAGAGTTGTATTCCCCACGGAAAGAGAAACTTCTGTGCCCTGTGGGGAGAGGTTGAGATTATTATCCTTTTACAATTGGATGTCCACCTGACATCAGAGAGAACTCCTCAAAAGACCTCACAAAAGCCTCCAACAACCAAAAGCCTCTTAGCACAATAGGCTTTTCTGGAATGATAGTTTTCCGTAGGTTTTCAGTCTTGGCATTTATCATTCTAGCTATCTGCTGATGTTTGAATCTCCACTCTCTATAATGCGTTTTACTTTTTCTTCTACTTTTTTTCTTTTTGGACAACTGCTATAATAGTTTTAGCGCCACATTTGAGGAAGATCCCTAACCTGGATCCAAATATGTATTGAGAAGATCCATATTTTTGAATACTGGCTTTGTTAAGGTGAAATGAAGGTTTTATAAAAATAAACATGCCAATAAATAGAAATGAGATACCAAACTGTTAATAGAATAGAGGTTTAATCCTGTTCAATTTCCTTACACGAATAGGGAAGGAAAGGTGAGCAGGATTGGTTGCTACTTGCATAGCTTTCAATTACAAATGCCCTTTTTTATTTATTATTAATAAGGTGACCTAAGTAAGAGCTTTACTGATTACAGTAGGGTTTTGTGTGTGCAAGGAGTGTGTGATTAGACTCCCAATCTTATGATGTCTAGCAATCTTGGATAGGGTTTTAGGCCTGACCCTCAATGGAAGTTTGGGGCATGCAGTGAATGGAAGATAGCACACTCTCTCTGTTTATTATAAAGCTTCTCAATTCAGCAGTAAAATACTTGGAGCCGTTCCAAGAAGAGGGACTGCAAAATGGTAGCCAGTAAAGAATCTGTTTCTATCTGGCCTCAGCAGCCTGCGGTTTAATAAACCCATCTCTTGACACAGTCAGTCAGATGTAGATTCAGCAGTTAGACCATTTCTTCCTTCTCCTCAGACTGTGGAACATTTATGAGCGTGCTGGCTGGCGTATGAGTCGGGTACAACTCTGCACTCTTGATTCGGGCGAAACTCCAATTGACTTAAGAAAACCAAAAGTAAACTGCCCAACAGTAAGCGTGCTCCATGATTGCCTGAGGCCAGTCCACCACTTGTCCAGCTGCCCTCCTAGTAAAATGCTTTGATTTGTAGGCCTTTTCTCCTCCTAAACAGAGAAGCATTTTTCTTTCTCCGTCCATGGCCCCCACCCTGCCCTGAGAGTGTTCATTTCTAAAAGAGCTCTCATCTAGGCAGCTTACCAAGATTTGTCTCATAACTTCGGTGTGGGTGATCTAAACCAGCCAATAGCTCTGACAGTGCCAGAAACAAGCTTACAGCCCTTTTACAGCTGAGGCTCTGGTAGTCCTGTTCCATGTCCGTAAAGCAAATTAACTCTGATAAGACAATAACATTATCCTCTCTTGAGTTCCCTGACTGTAAAGCAACTTATGCATTTCTTAGGTTTTGCCTTCACTGCAGGATTAGCTTGAGGTTTTGTCCTGAACCCAACCCCCATCCACACACCACAGTTTCTATTTTAGCTTGTTAACTGGGCTGTCAGGGTGAGTTGAGACCTGAGTGTTGCTGATGCTTGAACTTGTAATGCTGTGGGGATGCAGCAGCAGAGGTTACAACAGTGCATCAGCTGCTAATCAAATCGTTCTTTATAGCCTGAGTGGTGTTTTGCAGTGCGGGCACTCCACTCGAGCTAGGTTAATTTGAGTGGAGTAACTGGAGTGTACTAACTGTGAGCAAACTGTATGTGGAAAAATACATGTTTTTTTTCAGTGCGATCACATCCTTTTAAGAAAGCAGCTACGACTTGAAGGTGTTGAGGAGGGTAGTGATGGGATCAGAGGAATGCACGTGAGCCTATTCATTTTTTAAAAAGCTGGTGTATTTATTTTCCAGAGATAAATGACAGCGATGGCAACCCAAGCAGCAGTCAGCAAACCCTGAAAGGAACCTCAAGATGGACTACGTCACTAGAGAACCTCCTAGAAGATCCAGAAGGAGTGAAACGATTTAGGGTTACTATCTTAACTATTAATGTTGGCATAGACTTAAAAGAGCATTTGAAGCTTAATATGTATCCGCATTAAATAATGGTGGTGTACCAATGGCATAAGGATATACATTTGTATATGACTAGATATGTGAATTAATCATTAGTGAAAGAATAGTTGAGTTGGGGCATTTGCTGTGCTTCTCAGATGGTATCCTCTGCCAACAGCCTATCCTTGGGCACAGGGGAAATGATTGCTTGCACCTTTCTAACCAGAGAACAGATGACTGGCAATGTCATGGGGATGTCAGGAGTAAGGGTTGAAAAGCCACAGTGGGCTAAATAACAGAGCAGAAGAGAACTTGGTCTTTTCTGAACTGTTACTGTCTCCTGTCATGTAATATCCACTACTGTTACCTGTTCCTGTATTCCTGATCCGTATAAATAATTCCAGTGACTGCTACTGAGCAAGAATAACTCAGTACGGGCCCGATCCTGCATTATGACCTAGGCAGGTGAACTGAGTGGAGCTCCTTTAATTTCAGTAGGACTCCATGTGGGAGCAGCAGTCTGCCCACACAGATCAAGTATGGTGGGAGTGGCCCATCAGCCCGCAATCTCACAAGCCTTTTATCATGCTAGTAATCAGTGTAACTATTTGCATAAATAAAAACTATTTCATTGAGTAATGTTTTGCACAATCAAACCCAGAGGCTGGGGTGAAGTGATTTTATACCAGACTATGCTGGAAAGTGCTGTTACTATTATTAGACTGATCCAAATACTTTTAAAATTATTTGCTGGCACCACAAATTTTATCTTTCTTTTTTCACATTTGACAGTGAAAATTGAACATCCCAGAACTATAAATATTTCAGTCATTGTTTTTATACGCATGTTTAATATATATATATTTTCCATTTTTAAAAATGCTTCACTTTAGGAGGAATGTGGTTTGTTTTAAACACTGTCTGGAGAGTGCAAATACGTCTTTTGATTTAATTTACTTTAAGATAATTTATTGTTACTGACGATCATGTTTAGAAGCACTTTCATTTGCAGTTTTTGCAGGTAAAGAATGTTAAATGAAAGTAGACTAGAATCCCAAGTGATCTATTATGCTCATTAAAACAGATCTTTATACTTATTACTACTGAGTTTTTGTATTTCCTGTGTTCTTTCTGAGTAACAATTTTAAATTGCTCAGGTTATTTAATATGATAGATACAGTCCTCTCGTTAGCTGGCTGACAGAATTTAAGACTAGAATTTAGCTAGGCTAGTTCTTAAGGAATTTTTTAAAAAAATCATTGAATATGTTGTTTGTTTATAGTCCAGTAGCACCTGTTTCTCCCAGGTGGTGACCTAATTTTGTGCTTTATAAAAAATAATAAAAGACGGTCCTGGGCCCAAAGAGCATCTGGTTTCTACAGACTGATGGTGGGAGGGGAAACAAACATCTGGGAAATCAAGTCCTAATATTTTACTTTTTTTTTCTTTCCTCAGGAATTTTTAAAGAAAGAATTTAGTGAAGAAAATGTTTTGTTCTGGTTAGCGTGTGAAGAATTTAAGAAAACGCAAGACAAGAAAAAGGTATTTCCTTCAAAATTAAACTTTACCTGTCAACAAAGATTCCATGGTAGCATTAAGGGATATAACCTGTCTCCTACTTACGTAGTTATTCAGCTGTGTTTCATGTATGTGCAAACAAATATATTGAAGGAATGTATCAGAAATCATCAAAACTAGAGATAGTTGTAGTTAGCTAGTAAAACAAATTTTATTCTGAATCAAAATGAAAAGCCAAAATTGATATTTCCTGTAAAACAAAAATTCCAAAAAATTTCAATTTGGAACCACTAAGCTGTTTTGTTTTGGTAATGTCTAATCATTGTTCTTCGATAAGCTAAATATGTTTTGTTTCAATAATAATGTAACTTTACAATATATGGTGTATTATATATTAAATATATTATAATACATGTAGTTAATTATTTTTCCATATAAAAATTGAAATAAAATGAATCAAAACAAAGTTGAAACATTTTTACTGTATCAAAATGTTTTGACATTATGGAACTAAAACAGTGGAAACCATTTATTTAGACTCCCCCACCCCATCAAAAATTTCTTCAAAATCAACATATTCCTGTGAATTGTTTAGATTTTGACTGAATTGCATTTTCAACAGAAAACTGTTCTGTTGATTATTTTTTGGTCAGCTCTAATCATAACCTCTTTCTACTGTATAGGTGACAGTCCTGCAATTGGATTCACATGAGGGGTTTAGCTGCATTTTCTGTTTGCAGGATCAGAACCACGTTAGGTGGAATCAGGCCTGAAATGTTTACTGGGTTTCTGTTTGTTTGCTCCTGTAAATATTGGAGAATGTTTTGACAATTAAAACACATAATGTGATTAATGTTTTAGGCTGAGACTTCCAAAGTAAGTTAAATGCCAAAATCCTGTTGAATGTCTATGGGAGCAAGGTGACTAATTCCCTTAGGCCTGTTTGAGAATTCCAGCTTTAGACTTTCAGTGTGGACATAAAGGGCTAAATTATGGCCTTTGTTGCTGGATGAGCACTTTGCAGCTGCATAGTCCAAGTGGTGGTACTTTGCTGGCCATAGGAAGATAGGGCTAGGGAGTTTGCTGAGCAGAACTCTTTACACCTGCTCTAGAAAGGTGTATTGTATGCCCCCTGCTGTGCCAGGAACCATCAGAAATAGGATGGAATGGGAACACAGGTTTCATCTTCATGGCACCCTTGGTACCATGAAATTGTTAACCTTCAGAGGAAGTTTTACGGGTGTAAGTCAAGGTTGGCTCTAGACCAGGGGTGGGCAAACTGTGGCCCTGAGCTGCCCCCGGTGCCTCCTCCGCTGTCCACCAGCGCTCTTGCTGGGGAGCATTGCAATGGTGTGGCTGGCTCCAGCGAGCAGGGAGGATAGGATTAGGAGATCATGGAGGGGCAGTTGGGACAGGGAGCAGTGGGTGGTTGGATGGGGTGGTGACTCGGGGGAGGGCGGTTAGGGGAAATTCTGGGGGGTGATTAGGGGCCGGGGTGTGGATATGGGGCAGGGCGGTCAGGGGACAGGGAGCGGTTGGATGGGTGTGGGAGTCCTGGGGGCCTGTCAGGGAGTGGGGATGTGGATAGGGATTGGAGCATGGGAGGTTGTATAGGGAGTGGGGTCACTAGAGGGGGTGATCAGGGGACAAGGAGCAGGGAGATTTTGATAGGTGTGTGGGGTCCTGGAGGGGTGGTTGGGGTGCGGGCCCTCTGAAGGGGCAGTCAGGGGACAAGGAGTAGTGGGGGTTGGATGGGTTGGGGATTCTGAGGGGCGCAGTCAGGGGGCAGAAAGTGGGAGGGCGTGGATAGGGGCAAGGGGCCAGGCTGTTCGGGGAGGCAGAGCCTTCCCTACCCAGCCCTCTATACCATTTCACAACCCCATGTGGTCCTCAGGCCAAAATGTTTGCCCACCCCTGATCTAGACTATGATATTCGTTCTCACAAGACACAGGAATGACTGTAGATCAAAGCTGGTTGAAAATTTTCCCTTGGAACTGTTTTTTAGTGGAAAATGGGGTTTTGAGCAATTTTTTTTTTGTGAAAAGTGTTTCCGTTTGCCAGAAGTTGGGAATGGGCACAAGGGATGGATCACTTGATGATCACCTGTTCTGTTCATTCCCTCTGGGGCACCTGGCATTGGCCACTGTCAGAAGACAGGATGCTGGGCTAGACAGACCTTTGGTCTGACCCACTACGGCCATTCTTATGTTTTTATATCTGCTTTCCTCAATTTTGATTTGTCATGAAAAGAAAAAATGAACAACTAAAAACCAAAATATTTTTCAGTATTCAAATTTCTGCCAAAAAATGTTCTGCAGGAAAAGAAACACATTTTCAGCTATCTCAACAACAGACCTCACCATGCATAGACCTACACAGAAGTAATGTCCTGGGCTTGGTTTTTCCATCAGTAAGGTCTATGCATACACACGTAGATGGACACACTCAAAACAGAAACAACTAATCAGGATGTTTTTCCTACAGTCTGGAAAGGAGGGAGAGATTAGGACAATATTTTAAATATTTTTGTTCTGTGTTTGGGGAAAAACAGATTATACAGTCTCATCATATGGTGAGGATAACACTCTTTCCATTCTGATAGTATCTCTGGAGGATGTGAAACCAAAGCTACTAAAGTTTGACATTTTAAAATCAGAAGGTCCCGAAAACTTGCATCCAACAGCTTGCTGGATCGTTAATGTTGATTTTCAATAAGTCTCAGAGCACTGGGGAAGTTCCAGAAGCCAGGGATAAAACGAATGTGCTAATTTTTAAAAAGAGTCATTGTGATGACTGTGGTAATTATAGGCCTGTTAGCCTGTCCAAGATAATGGGGTGGTTGATATGGGACTTGATTAATAAAGAATTAAAGGAGGGCAATGTAATTCATGCAAATCAGTGTGGGCTTATGGAAAATAGATCCTATCAAACCAACTTTATCTTTCTTTGAGATTATAAATTTGTTAAAGGTAATAGTGTTGATTTCATATTTAGACTTCTGCAAATTATTTGACTTGGTACCGCACAACATTTTGATTAAAAAAACTAGACTCATATAAAATGAACGTGGTACATGCTAAATGGATTAAAAACTGACTGATAGGACTCAAAATTTAATTGCAAAAAGGAAGTTGTCGTCACATGGGTATGTTTCCAGGGGGGTCTGCAGGTTTTCATTTTTGGCCCTATGTTTTTTAATATTTTTATCCATGACCTGGAAGAAAACAAAATAATCACTGATAAAGTTTACAGATGACACAAAAATAGGGGGAGAGGTAGGTAATTGAAAGAGGACAGGTGACTGATTCAGCATGATCTGGATCACTTGGCAACTGGGTGCAACCAAATAATATGCAGTTTAATACGGCTAAATGTATACATCTAGGAACAAAGAATGTAGGTCAGACTTATAGGGGAAGACTACTATCCTGGGAAGCAGTGACTCTGAAAAAGATTTGTAGGTTATGGTGGATAATGAACTGAACGTGAGCTGTCATCGTGACGCTGTGACGAAAAGAGCTAACGCTGTCCCAGGAAGGATGCATAAACCAGAGAATCTCAAGGAGTAGAGAGGTTATTTTACCTCTTCATTTGGCACTGGTGCAACTGCTGCTGTTTTACCATGTCCAGTCCTAGTGTCCACAATTCAAGAAGGATGTTGCTAAATTGGAGAGTGTTAAGAGAAGAGCAGTGAGAATGATTAGAAGATAAGATACCTAGCCATAGACTCAAAGAGCTCCATCTATTTAGCTTAGCGAAGAGAAGGTTAAGGAGTGACTGGATTACAGTTTATAAGTACTTACATGGGGAACAAATATTGAATATGGACTCTTCAGTCTTTCGGAAAAGTATAACACCACGCAAGAACTGCAACTAGACAACTTGCAAATAGGGAGTATCTTTTTCTTCACAAAGGCCAGCTGTTTTCTGTCTGTATGATGCACAGTGGTCCAGGCCCTGCTCAGAAGTTGGTAGCCTCCATTGTTGCTTAAACCAAATTGTATTCTAAGATGGATACTGCATGAAAAGTCCTTATGTAGAATTTTGAAGTGGGATGATGACACGTTTTTCCGTTATAAAATAATCTGCAAAGTTTTTTCATTGTTTCTATTTTAGGATTGTGCACACAGACACAAGAAATAGTAAACAGACATACAGAGATAATCGTGCAATGAATCCTCAGATGGATTGCCCTATTGAATGGACAATGATTAACTAGTTCCCATTTACCTTCAATTATTCAGTACCAGTCTTTATGCAATATATGCAGTCAGCAGTCTAACATTAGCAAAGCTTCTGGAGGCTAGAAGAATAACATATGTATTATAATACGTTGTAGATTTGCAGTAGGATTTAAAAGTTATTGCAGATCTCTCTCTCTCTCTTACAGAATTAAACAGAAACTTTAAAAATGGAAATCGTTCTATACAGTATTTATTAGAGCATGAAACACTAATTTGTCTCCTGAAAGTAATTTCTGCAGCAATCACTGTAATACTACATCATTGAGGGAGTTAATTTGTATATTATGCTAATGTGATGCTTCCCAGGGATACCCAGGATTGTGAGGCATCTTGCAACAACATGCCCTTAGTGTGAAGAGGCCTTGTTTATGTCTTCTGGGGGCCTCGCTGTCAATCTGCCGGTAAACAATAGGCCCACTCCAACCCTGAGCCCTCTGAGTACCTCCCTGGGGTGTCAAGCCCTTGGTCCACTGGACAATCACAGTATTCACAGATTTGCTGCTTCCAAGAAGCAGTACACCCAGCTTTCCAGTTCCCCTCAGATCACCACTCCGCTTAACAAACAACACTTCGGATATGTGTACGCATACAGTGCTGGAGAGCTGTGCCGTTGCAGCGTGTCTGGTGAAGACGCTCTATGCTGACGGGAGAGAGGACAGAAGCTATGTTGGTGGGAGAAGCTTCTCCCGCCAACATAGCACTGTGCTTATGTCGATTTAACTTATGTCACTGAGGGGAGTGGTTTATTCACATCTCTGTGTGACGCAAGTTATGCCGACATGGGCTGTAGGGTAGACGTAGCCTGTGATGTGTTTAGAGTGAAATCAGATATAGGGTTATTTAACAAGGCCTACAGATTCAAGTGACAGTAAGTAGAACTATTGGAAATAAATTGTTACACATGAAATAAAATCACAACATACATTCTAGAACTTAGATTTAATTAAGAAGGTACTCTCATGTCTAATAAAATATTGCAGACCAGTGCTTTACTGTTGGGCTGTGGCCCTTTTTTCACAAGGCAGCCATACCATCAGCTTGCTTCCTCAGTGGAAGATAAAATCTTGTGCCTCCTCATGTTTGTTTTTTACATGGTTGCAGACTGTTGTCTCTTACCCAAGGGGGTCTCCTCTTCAGAGAATTATTTTGGGTTTCTTTTTTCTTTGTAAATTCTTAAGCCAACACCTGGCCCATATAGTAAACACACCCTGCCTCCACGGATGTCCATTATTCTATATGCTGACTAAGTTAGCTGATTGAGTTAGGCCCGACTTTTAGCCTTTTGGGCCTATTTTCTTGTCAAAGGGGCCCTGTCCTGCAGTACTAGGAGTCATAGGCAGGTTTGAGGAGATATACTGCCTTACTAGCAACAGCTGCTGGAGCAATTATGCCTGCAGAAACCAGGAGCTAGCCTGGTACCTCCAAGTGTACTGTGGAAAGTATGCTCACCAGTAACAGTTACTACGGTTAATACCGTCTACGACGTATGCTCCTGCATCATAACCTTGCCTATCCTTATCGGTGTGTCTAGCTGGCAACACTGGAGCCCCCAACCCTGTACCTGAAGGATGCCAGCTGCTAAATTAGTGCACAGCAGTGTCTTGTGCCTTCCTTTTCTAGTGCCCTGCCACACACGCTGGAGCAGCCATAATTTGGCCATCTATAATTTGCAGTATTTTCTCTCATAACAAATGCTATTCACAGGCAAAAATGTTTAGGACAGAATTAGAGTTGCAAATAAGTTCCACTTGCTTACAATGTTAAATTCTAAGAGAATACATCAAGCTGGTGGCAGAACCAGGAACAGGACTCCTGGCACTCAAGCGTTGGGCTTTAACTGCTAGCCTGCTCTGCTCCTTCCTGTGGATTATAATGCCTGATGTGGCAGAATGGTACCTATGGGTGATAGTTTTCACTATAAACTCAGAAGTCCAGTTCATGCTCTTAGAGGGATGGATCCAAAGCCCATTAGTGAGAAAGGGAAAGATTCACAGGGGCTTTGGATCAGACCACATCTGTTCAAAAAATTCAAAGAAAGAGACTTTCCTGCTCTTTCCTTCCTTAGCTGTTTAAGTCTTGTCCCTATTTCTCTACATCTCTGTATTCAAAGTTTATTAAAGCCATCTCTCACCACATTTTACATATTTGACTCTTCCCACGGCTTCCCTACACACACCTTCACTGATTTAACTTATGGTGTGATTTTTAAACCAGTTTAAACTGGCACAGAAGGTTGTGTGGAGAAGCTTATTTTTGTTTAAACCAGGCTTATTTCGGTTTAGTTTAAACTAATTCTTTATCAAATTAAGCTAAAGTGGAATAAATCACTCTTTAACAAAAAAAAAAGAAAAGAAAAAGAGAGAGGATTTCACACACACAGGCTGGTTAACCAAACTATTGGAAATTTGTGCACAGATCACCTCCAAGTGAGTTCAGCCTCTTCTAGTAGCCTAAATGGCTTAAAAGAGCATCTTTCTATGGCACAATATTATTGTGACCTCTTGTGTCAGTCTGTAGGATAGTTTGGCTTTGCACAAATCTGTATGTCAGGATTACATAAATGTGCTGGTAAAAGGTTTTTGAAATACCTTTACTGCTTGTATTCATTAATTGAGGGACATGCTACCTCTCCCCAGCTTTTCACCATCAGTCCCCTCCACAACTGGGCTGAGGACTCGTGCAATGCCATTTTCAGTACCTCTTCCACACTAGCTCTTTTTCTTATAGTCTTTCTTCTGTTAATGTCACTAAAGCTGATCACAGGGCATGCTATATAGTGTTCTTAAGTAGAATTATTGTTATGTTCAGTGGACAACTTTCAAACAACTCAACAGTTTAAAAAATATGTTAAAAACAATAACAAAAAGCCCTGCCACCAGTGCCTGGTGCACTTCTTCTAGTATCTGGACACTATTATTTTCTAGAGCAAATCTGATTCTTTTTTACCTAACAAGGCGTTTTTTGTATTAAAGATAATGGTGAGCATTTGATTAGAATCAGTTGTGTGCAGTTGCTGTGTGTCTGTGATTTAAAAACAAACATCAAGACCCTTCGTGTCAGCTCACAACGTTAAAATATTTTTTCCTTTTCAAATGCACTTTAAAAGTAAACACAAATAGGGACTAAGAACTATCCAATCATATGAAATCTTTTTCACTCTTCAACCATTGGAAAAATTTAGCAAAATGCTACCGTGAAGATTCTCCTGTTGCGTATGGTAGCCGCTCAAGATAGCACCTTTCATTTCAAAGGGTCTCAAAGCACCTTGCCAACTTTGTATGTTCAGGAATCTCTGCTGCCGCTTCTAGGGTGGAATGTGGTAATGGTTAAACAGAGCTCAGCAATGCTAAATAACAGTTTAAATACAAGAGTCTGGCTTCTGATGAACATCTGGGGTTCCCCAGTTATTTCTTCTGGGAACTGTACCTGTGTCTGAGAGCAGAACTTGACTCTGGGAAAGGAAGTAAAGAGGAATATTGTATCCATTTGAAACAGCAAGGGGGATTTCTGTAGACAGACCCTTATTGTCCAAATTGGAATTTGGCCAGGACAGTGGGGCTAGCGCATGTACACTAATGAAAAGTTCCAAGGGATCTTTAATAACCATACATGAGTAAGATCTCAAGTTTAAATCTTATTTAAAAGAAGACTGTTCCAGGAGCACAATCCTTTTTTATCACCCAGCTGACACTGAAGGAAGGAAGGAAGGAAGGAAGGGTGCCATCCACGGACTCACTGGCCGATTCCTTACTTCCTCCTCGATGGTGGGTTTTCCTGGAAGGTCTTGGAGCTGGGCACTGTGATTCTTAGCCCGGATAGACAGACTCACAGTAGCTTCAGCAGTGTAGATGTTGCACCTGGGCTAGCCACCTAAGCTGGAATCCAGGGGGGTCAGTTGAGCGTGTACTTGAGTGGCTAGTAGGGTGACCAGCTGTCCCGATTTTATAGGGACAGTCCTGATTTTTGGGTCTTTTTCTTGTATAGGCTCCTATAACCCCCACACCCTGACCTGATTTTTCACACTTGCTGTCTGGTCACTCTAGCACTGGCTAGCCCAGATTGCTGCCTGCGCCACAACATCCACACTGCTGTTTTAGTGCAGTAGCTCAAGTGAAGGTAGCGTGAATCTGTCCACTTGTGCTGGGAATCACACCTCCCAGCTGCAGCGGAGGCAAACCCTGAAGCAGAGGGTCGTCCATAGGTGGACCGTGATTCAAATCCGGATCACCAGACACTTTTGAAAGGACCAGGAAATCTTTTTATTTACTTATTGTCACCATTATTGTTATTTTTTTATTATTATTTTGTCTGGAATCTGGACCTTGACTAAGAAATTTGGAAATTGATAAACAATAATGGACTACCCCTGCCTTGAAGGCTCCTCTACCTTTGAAAACGCTGCTGCTTTAACTATATTGGTATAATTAAGATTGCATACCCTCCCTGCCCCAGTGTGGACGAAGTTATACTGATATTAAAGTGCTTATATTGGTATTACTTAGTCTGGTTGAGGAAGTGAAATAAGTTATCCTCATAAAGGCACAATTATACCAGTATAACTGTATTCCTAGTAGCATTTATATTGATATAATTGTATTGGTTAAAAAAACCCACATCAAATGGACATAGTTCTATCAGCATAACTTTTAGTTAGAGCAGGTCTGAGTAACCCTACCCTCTTTAGTGTGAAATTGACAAAGATCACAGCCCTAGGCAATATGGCTCCTAAATATACTCCTTCGGTATGATCTGTTGTATCCTGATGTTTCATTCTCCTGAATGAATATTCTCTTTGAAAAAGAAATGCTGTCATACAACATATGTGTGCTCTCAGCTGTGAGAGGGTTAATTCTTTAGACCTTAGGAATACACTAAGATAGTGAGACGTGTATAGCTTTTAAAAAAAGTTATCCCCACATGTCTATTCGGAACTGTAAAACATTAAAGTATTCCTGTGATTTGTTCCTGGCCAAGAGTTTAAGTGCTTTCCTCTTCAGTCTCACTTCCCATCACAGATGCAGTCTTCTGGCTTCTGCTGCTCTGTGAATACTGTTCCTCATTAAATATACAATACAGACTATTTATGGTTACCCATTGCTAATTATCTTCTACTGTCTGCTGGTATGACGCTCTAAGCATGAAAAATTTAGAACATCAGTTGGAGATTTACATCTCAGGTGGCTTTAAAATAAATATAGTCTCCCACTATGCCCATTCTTTTATCTGCTTCCATGAACTTCCGAAGCCAGGAGTGTTTTGTAATTGATTTTGGTGGGAGCAGGATTGGGGTCCTTAAAAAAATGTTTTGAAATTGAAGAGTGCTGTAAGAGTGCTAAGCCATTATCATTATTATTCCTGCTTTATGAAGAGAAGGCCCCTGAAACAGAACATCTGTTGCAGTCAGAGCAAACAATGAAAAATAAATTACCTCAAATAAGTCACACCTAACCTCTTCAGCTACAGTGATAAGCCCTCTCTGTGCAGTTACATAATTGCATGATCAGGGCCTGATCATTACAAGGTATTGACTTCTTGAAATGCTGAGCTCTGTCAGCTCCCATTAAAGTCAATGAATGCTCAGCATGTTGCAAGATTGGGCCTTTCTGTAAGGAGTATCTCTTTCCTAAATGATGAATGAAATTATCTTTATGTCACTATTAGATATAGTGTGGCCACAAGTATCTGATTTCTGTGTGGTTGCTTTCTTTGCCTGTTTGTTTCTACAATACAAAAGAGGAAAGAGAATTTACTGTGTGGTGTGGCATTCTGGGGCCTGATTCTCCTCTCCTGCCAGTTTTATTCCTGACTCAGACCTGTGTAAGTGAGGGGAAAATCAGGTCCTTTGTATTTAATAATAAACGTTTCAGAGCAGAAGTCAGAAGCTGGGATAGTCAGAGGAACCTAAAATAGTTAGGTGCCCAAATATGATATGGGTAACTAACTCCCTTGTGATTCTTTGGAAATCCCAGCCAGAATGTACATGAAAACTTTCTTTCTTTCTTTCTTTCTTTCTTTCTTTCTTTCTTTCTTTCTTTCTTTCTTTCTTTCTTTCTTTCTTTCTTTC